>SNQJ01S0030077.1:52003-65579 GCA_010110895.2 Picea sitchensis
GAAATTTCATCGACAACATATTACTATTACAAAATGTAGGTTTCTCTTAGGTAACCATGTTTATATTCCTCTTATGTTTCATTTATACATTTAAATTGAAAAAGACTTAGATCTTTCATAAATGTATTTATTTGTTTTGGGGTACTTTATGCAAACTTTTTCATTTATACATTGACTTTCTCTAAATGCTCCTATAGCATTAGTAAGCTACATAAAGGAAATTTCATCGACAACATATTACTATTACAAAATGTAGGTTTCTCTTAGGTAACCATGTTTATATTCCTCTTATGTTTCATTTATACATTTAAATTGAAAAAGACTTAGATCTTTCATAAAGGTATTTATTTGTTTTGGGGTTATTGTATATGATATTTTTTTTACGACATTTCAAGTGTACAATTCACAATTTTTCAAAAAAACTTGGGATTTTATTTTATTACACTATTATTTAAATCAACTATAAATAGATGTGAAATGTACAAAATTATGTTTAATTGTGCCACTTTAACACCATTCAAGAAAAATACCATCGACTAAAGAGTGAAGTTTTGTAAACTAAGGCTTAGGCCAAGTTGAGTGGTAAAGTAGGGATGTTTTTGTTCCCCATTAAGGTTCAAATCTCCTTAGAGACATATTGGCTCCTTTTTTACTAACTTGTCAATAGAAGTGAGTTATTTATTACAATTGGGGCCAAGTACAAGTCCTAGGTGATTCTAGGGCTCTATACATACAACTTGGGTCTTTATTGCATAACATTTAAAAATACCTTAAATTAAATGTTTTTCATATATTCTCTAATTATTGTTGCTATTCTTTAAATTGAATGTTTTTCATATATTTTCTAATTACTATTGGCATTGATATATAAGAGAATAGACATGATAGTACATGGTGACTTTTCTCTTGAAAAATGTGTCTTATACTACATTCATGAAAGAGAATAATTATGAGATTGTTGGCTCGCTTACGCGCATCCTTCCTAATACTGGGGGGTTGATGACCTAGGGTTCATCCAGATTTGACCAACAAAACCCCAAGGCGTCGACATATCAATCTTCAGTATAGGATTGAAGAAGGTCTCACCTGAGACGCCATGAGAATCACAGAGACCATTTGGTCTTGTGTCAGAGAGGAAGGGATAAAGCATACAAAGAATCCACTCAGGCTATAATTCATACATTCCATCAAAGTTCATTAACAAATTAAAAACATACAACATTTACACATTCTCCCATTAAACTCATAATAAACGCATCCATGGATAGAGAGAACTACATCTTTATATTATCTCCATTAAATGGTAGAACACATATATCAACAAAATCACAATGCAATAGGAATAACACCCTTTCCTATGATACATTCTACAAGTTATGCACTACAATGCACTACAATCCACTATGCACTCTTTGTTTAGATTTTGCACATACTACTAGATTGACTCCATTACATACTCTCTACCGGACTATTCTAGCCACACACAAAACTATTACAAAGACTCATAACATGATTCATGAAAAATTCAAACTGACTTCTCCTCTGCTGTAGACCCCTGACTCCCTCCTCTGTTGCAAATCTCCTACTCTCTCTTCTCTTTCTTCACTACTCCTTTTCCTTCTCTTCTCCGCTCTGACGCTCTATCTCTTTCACCTCTACTCCACTCGCTCTAGTGATCGTCAGTTCTGCATGCTTCTGACACCCACATGCAACCCACGTAGCCTCTTTGGAGCATGGTAGTCCTAACGAACTTGCTAGCTCATCCATCATCTACCCCACGGTCTCTCGTGTTGTCTAGGTTCATTATTCAGGAAGATTCCCAGAGATCTTCCTCTGACTAGGCGTGCATGTTTTATCTTTATGATCTTTTAGTGTGCAATATAAACCTTTGATTGACGCGTGCACCTTATTCCCTACATTGCACAACTGCTAATATGTGCGTAAAAACTAAAGTGTGTGAATGACTTATATGTGCCAACAAAGATTACACACTTACCCAAACTTCGATTAAGTGAATGCGTGCAAACTTACCCAAAACTTTGGGTGCCAACAAATATTATACACAAGGTTGCCTATTTTTCATTTTGCAGTGAAGGAAAGGATTGAGATACACATTTATGAACTTAATAAAGTATAATTTTTATCTGGTATTTATATGATAATCAGTAGGGAGAGGGCGTAGAATAGAGGAGTGGAACATGATAGGGACCTTGTCTTTGGCATTGCCTTGCATTATAGAGTTTACATTTTCAACAATTTTGTTTACTTCATAATGTATAGTACATATACATCCATATTGAACTATTGACATATATTTTTCCTTCTACAATTTTTGATGATCTGCTTTGCATTGGGGAATATCCACTTTCCTTTTTCCTTGAGAATAACCCTTTAAAAGTGGAACATTTTTTAGAATAACATAACTTCAACCCTTTTGCCTCTAGATTTACCCTTAAAGAAAAACATGTTTATTTATTAACATAACTCCAACCATTTTTTAGATTAATTCATATTTGTTGATCGACCATGGATTCCATATTTTAATGTGATATATTGACTTCTAGATTGCCTTTCACTTTAAAGTTTACATGGATTCCATATTTTAATGTGATGTATTGACTTCTAGATTGCCTTGCACTTTAAAGTTTACATTTTCATTTTTTTAGATTAATTCATATTTGTTGATCGACAATGGATTCCATATTTTAATGTGATGTATTGACTTCTAGATTGCCTTGCACTTTAAAGTTTACATTTTCAGGAAAGTTGTCTACTTTATGGTGGGTAACATTTGTATTAAAATAGTAGGTGTACTTTTTCCCTTCTCCATTCTCTCATGATTTGCTCTACTTTGGGGAATATTTACTAGCCTTTTTCCTCAAGAATCACCTTTTCAAAAAATAAATGTTTTGTGATTTGTGGAGCTTACTAATCACTTAAAAGTGCATGGTTTTGTAGTGCATGTTCTTATGAACAACAAAATTCCATTTCTCCAACCTTTGTGCTTTGGAGGGTTGTCCATAAGCTTGTCGGTACTAACTTGTTGATACAAATGTGATTGTGATATTAAAAATCACTAAAAGTCAGGAAGATGTTTGAATTGGTCTCATTTATAAATTAACTATTTTTAAAGCTTATTACATAGGCATGAGAAATGAGATGATTTCAAACCAAACTTGAGTGAGATGATTAATGATAAGATTGCAAAATAGTAGTGTCCTAAGCTAATGCTACTTGAATAGTAAAACATATACTTATTGATTGTGATATTAAAAGTCAGGAAGATGTTTGAATTGGTCTCATTCATAAATTAATTATTTTTAAAGATTATTACATAGACATGAGAAATGAGATGATTTCAAACCAAACTTGAGTGAGATGATTAATGATAAGATTGCAAAATAGTAGTGTCATAAGCTAATGCTATTTGAATAGTAAAACATATACTTATTTTTTGATAAATGCATGTATAAACTTTTGAAGAACAACATGAAGGAACTCTTACACGAACCCAACCTTGAAAGTTCAATTTTTCATTAAATTCAACACATCTAATCAATCTTATTGTCAAAATTAACAACTATATGAGTAACAACATTAGGTTCTAACCTTTATCAATGCACACATCCATATATACAATTGACTCTTACAAGTAACACAAGCATCAAGTTCTAACCTTTATCAATGAACACAACCATCTTTCCAATCGACTCTTACAAAATAGTGCCTTTGGTTGGAAGGGTAGCACCAATAATATGATTGTCAAAGTTTGTTGACTTATAACCATAGTCATTGTCATAGCCACTTCTTCAACACGGTTTTTGGAGGTTTCAATACAACTTGAATTGTTGTGTAATTTAGTCTTAAATATCCATATATTTGATTTTTCAACGTGATTTTTGGAGGCTCCAATACAACTTAAATTGTTATGTAATGTAGACTTAAATATCCATATTTGATTTGGTATTTTGTAATCGATATTTGATTTGATATTTTGTAATCGATAGTAGTGTTGTATTATATTACAAATTTATTATTTATTATTTAATTTGTTTATTTAGCTTTGATTGGATTAGAATAGCAAAATAACATGTATGTATGAAGACTTTAATAAAAATCATATAAGAAATAATAGAATTTCTAAAAAAAAAAAAATTAAGTATACAAAAAGATGAAGTTTGTCCCATATTAATACTAGGTGTTGTTACCATAATAATATGTTTCATTGTATTGTTTTTAATAACATCTTGTCATTTTTGCAAATTAATTTTGGTTATCTAAAGTTATGTTGATTGTTTTCATGTGAAAGATAGAAATTTGTCTCATATTAATACTAATAATAGGTGTTGTTACCATACTAATATTTTTCACCACATTTTTTTTATAGCATCTTCACCATATTTTTTTTTAGCATCTTGTCATTTTTGCAAGTTAATTTTGGTTATCTAAAGTTATGTTGATTGTTTTTATGTGTTTATCATTATCATTTTAGTATTGCATATTTTTTTTTTGATCTTAAATTTGTGTTCATTTATTCTATCAAGATGTTTATATAATTTTAGAGATATTTCTTAATTAAAAATTTCCAAAATAAATGAAAAAAAGAAATAAATATTGAAAAAAAAATAAAAAATTAAATAGATGATGTATAGACAAAATTCAATATATCATACAAATAAAAAAAATTACTTCATTATTAACCAAAAAAAAAAAACATTATTAATCTTATAATAATATCACCATATATAAATGGTTGAAATTTATAAATTAATGTAAGAGCAAAATATGTATGTATATATTAAAATATATGAGGTATAATAATGTCATAATAAATTATGAATAAGAAATCATAAAATATTGGGTTATTTGTGTTGTTCAATAATGTTCTATCTACATGTTATATATCTTTTTTTGGACAACGTGAGTAAGTCACAATTGTTTTATTTTAGATTCAACACTACAACATAAACCTTGCCACATTGTCTAAGCCTCTTTTGGCTAAGAGGCCATGAGTTGGGTTATTTATTTTGCCCAAGCCATCCAAGACTTATACTTGGATTCACCTGTTTTCTCAAGTATAGGCGCACATAAGTATGAACACAAGCACAAATGTGTCAATGTGAGACTTGAAACTTGTGCGCTGATAACACTACTGCACTTTAACAACTTGATTAAGCACTCGTTAACTAAGGTAATGCATCTTAATGATGTCCATGTATCAATTTAATGTATTAAATTGCTTAGAAATTGATCAATATCATTCGAAATATAAATATTTTTTAATGACTCTTGATTTCACATTCGTGATTCAATGTTCACTTATCTCTTTTATCTTTCCATTCTGTAAACCTACCCTATACATATTTACATATTTTCTCCTCATTTAATATACACAAAGGTGTATGGAAGGAATATGGAAATGTAAAACTAAATAGACTTTTCTACAAACATCATACATGTTTATAAAGTTGAAGGATCGACACAAACACTGTTTCTTTATGTTTGATTATAAAGGGTCTCTTATGAAGAAGATTCCCTAAACTAGCAATCTTCTTAGAAACTTTCAACTACCACTATCCTCTTTTTTTACAATATTTAGCTTGTTTGGTCTTTTCTTTTTGGCCCTCGTTTCACGTCTTAGGTACAAGAGAAGAATATAGATCCTTCCATTTGAGACCTACTCTCATAGTAAATGAATTGGTGTATTAAAAATTCAAACATATAAGAGAGAATATAGCCCTTAAATTTAGAAATAAACCCTTGAACATCCAAAAAACCAAAACATTCACCATGAACAACACAAGAGTATAGAGAGAAGAACCCTTAAGGTAGGGTAACACCATCAAATACTCCTTATGGAAGGAATCATTCCACAAGCCATGCTTCCTACAAGACAATACAATTCCACACATATCTAGTACAATGATACTCAAGTGTATTTGTACTATCTCACGAGTATTCCTAGGTGTCGTATGCCACCTACTCCTTATTATTATATTATTTCCTTTTAATTACATAGTGGGCATATTAATTTGTTTTAATTACATAGTGGACCTATTCCAATATTATGGTCAAGTAGTATTCATTATCCCCTTAGGTACATGCCTAGGTACCCCATATTACCCCATATTATCATCCCTAAGTACATTACATTCCATCCCCCTTAGCATTTTTCATCCTCAAAACATGGGAATAAGCCATATAATATGACATATTGAACAGTGTAATCAACCGGTACCATGCACAAGCATCCATCCATCCTAGTGAAATGTGGACACATGGTCAAATGTGGCTTTTCCTTGATCTTTATTCTGATTTATTCTTGGGATCCATGTCTTCGTTACGCTACTCTAATATCTCCATGCATTGCTTTTAGTCCTACATGTGCCTCCATATTGGTTGTCTCTCTTGTTTCATGTTGATCTGTAGTAAGTTTGATAATTCTCATGCCCTTGCATTAATGATTGTTATTTCTTTGTATGATGTGGGTGGCGATATATAGCAACCTTAACTATCGATTCTTCTTTCTTTGACTCTTCAACATGTGGTTCCTCTGAAACATTTATCTCCTCATATTCTTCTTCATGTTTAGGCCCTTCTTGGAGATTTTCTTCAAATTCTTCTATAAGCTCTTCTTTTGATCCAACCCTGGAATCTTCATCTAATGTTTCATTAGGCATTGCAATTCATTTCCCTGCAAAGACTTCTACATGTGCCTCCTTAGCCCCTTCCTGTTTAATATGAGAAATGTCCTGCAATGTAATTTTCTTTTTCTTGTACCAAAGCTTCAATTTTTTTTTTGCACAATAATATGAACTATGCCAATTGAGTCCATGCAAGGATATTCTAAAACAATATACACATCATCCATATCTATAACATAAAAATCTAAATGCAACACATTTTTATCCATAATAATCTTCAAATTGTTCGATTACTAAGAGGGGGAGTGAATCGGTAATAGATCAATTTAATCTTTTTTTCACCATAAAATGCAAGTGTTATATCAATGCAGCATTATCTTCCAATAGTTGCAGAGTAAATAAAAAATGAACAAATGATCAATCACACACATACACAGTAAAACGATGTTTTACGTGGAAATCCAAAGCGAGAGAAAACCACATAATGTTTTTTCTTATATGTCTTTAAGAATTACATTAATTGGAAGCACCAACTTCCTTTGTTTTCCAACTGCAACTAGAAGGAGACTCCAACCCCCTAGTTTCTCAGGCTACAACCCGAGGGAAGCTCCAACTCCCCAATTCTCTGGCTACAACTAGAATGAAGCTACAACCCCCTATGTTCTCCGGCTACAACCAGAAGGTGGCTACAACCACTTGTCCTTGCCCCGTCCAACCGCCCTGACGTATAAGTAGAATGATGGAACCACTGTCAAACTATCAATGTGAGATATACTGCTATAAACCTATACCAATCAACCTGCACCAAAAAACATGTACCAATAACCTGAACCATGCATCAACCTGTACCTAAACCTGTAATCAAATTGTACCATAAATAAGTCCATCGACCATGCACCAACCTGTACCAAACAACCTGTACCATAAACAAGTTCATCAACCATGCACCAACCTGTACCAAACAACCTATAATCATTAAGTACCATAAACAAGTGCATACAACCATGTACCAAGGATGTACCAATCATGTATCAACTACTCATCAACTATGACTCATCAAGATGTACCAACATCATCAACTATACACCTCATGTATGTACCAATTGAGTCCATGCAAGGATATTCTAAAACAATATCCACATCATCCATATCTATAGCATAAAAATCCGAATGCAACACATTTTTATCCATAGTAATCTTCAAATTGTTGGATTACTGAGAGGGGGGGGTGTGAATCGGTAATAGAGCAATTTAATCTTTTTTCACCATAAAATGCAAGTGTTATATCAATGTAGCATTATCATCCAATAGTTGCAGAGTAAATAAACAATGAACAAATGATCAATCACACACATACACAATACACCAATGTTTTACGTGGAAACCCAAAGCGAGAGAAAACTACAAAATTCTTTTTCTTATATGTCTTTAAGAATTACATTCATTGGAAGCACCAACTTCCTTTGTTTTCCAGTTAAGAATTACATTCATTGGAAGTACCAACTTCTTTGTTTCTTCGGCTGCAACTGGAAGGAGGTTCTAACCTCCTAGTTTCTCAAGGTTCCTGAGGGAAGCCTTAACTCCCCAATTCTCCTCTGCTACAAACTGCAGGAAGCTAAGCAACCCCTATGTTCTCTGCAAATACAACCACTGCCCTGCTCCATCCAATCGCCCTGAAGTATAAGTAGAATGATGGAACCACTGTCACACTATCACTGTGAGATATACTGCTGTAAACCTGTAACAATCAACCTGCACCAAACAACCTGTATCAATAACATGAACCGTGCATCAACCATGCATCAATCTGTAATCAAACTGTACCATAAAAAGTGCATCAACCATGCACCAATCTGTACCAAACAACATGTATCATAAACAAGTGCATCAACCATGCACCGACCTGTACCAAACAACCTATAATCAACATGTACCATAAACAAGTGCATCCAACCATGTACCAAGTATGTACCAATCACGTATCAACTACTCATAAACTATGACTCATCAAGATGTAACAACATCATCAACTGTACACCTCATGTATGTGCCAACTCATCAATTACTTGTCTCAACCATGTACCCAACTCATCAACTACTTGTCTCAACCATGTACCCAACATGTACCTCAACCAAAAGCCCTCATCAATATCATCATCCAAATCTGATTTGTAACTATGTAATAGACCTAGTGTATAAGATCACATACCTGCAAACATTCATTAACTTTAACAACAAGAGACTAGCATTTTCATCAAACTTTACTTTAGTCTCACATGACTAATTTTGGATTAGTCAAAAACCTTAACTTTCAATAATCATAACTATGTACCTGTAATGAACAAAGATCTGAAAATGGTACACAATGTTCTTCAGTGTCTTTTATGCAATTCCTCCAGACTTCACTACTTGGAACCTCTCATAAAATGAGTTATAGCAAAAATGGCATACCTTATTGAATTCTGGCTTACTCTAGAGAGAAAAATTATAGAGCGTGTCCCACACGGAATATTTATTGTATGGATATAAAAATTGTACACAGAATACTGCAGACTCTACTCTAACCAATACATTTGGTCTTACTGAATTTGGATCTGTTATGAAGAAGTTATGACATTTTTACCCGAAACACTTGTTTTAGACTAGTTTCAGAACTAGCCACAAACCCTATTTTCCACGGCGTGTAACTCCAAAAATACAACGACCCACAAGATGAAATTTGTATCAAAACTACTTGGATATGTTTCCTCAATGGCCTCCCAATTTCACTGTCTGAATCATTCTAGAAGACAAGTTATTGTGAAAATGGTGAGATGACATGTAAATAACATACCTTAGAAAGCATCATCGAAAGAATTTACCCTCCCTTGATTTTCGGCCTTCTTTTCTTCACCTTCCCTCTGAAATTCAGCTTAGATATCATTTGGTTACCTCAGTCACTTATAGATATTCAATATGCCTAGGTGTAATTAAAATGAGAGAGCCTTGCCTCTTATTTATACTTTCATGTAGCTTCCTCAAGGGGTTACCTTTTAACCATCTTAACCCACTTTCCTTATTTTAGTGTTAACCCACTTCTAACTACTTGTCAACTTAGTAATTTCTCCATTAATTTTATTATTTAAATAATTTGTTTTGTATTTACTTTGATTTATAGTACACTCATCACTTCACTTTATTATTTACCTTCTAAAATCTCTTAAACCACTTTGACTACTTTGACATTTTGGGGCTTCTAGATGACTCATGAGGGTTCTCCAACTTCACATGGCCATAACTCTCTAACCATGAGAATTTATGTGACGTTCCACATACCACTGGAAATGCCATGTCATGTACTAGCCATCTAGAATTTTCTTATGTACAAATATATCAAAACTTATACCATTATCCATCAAACAAACTTGGGTCCATTACTCAAACCTTTCTCCAACTTCACATGGCCATAACTCTCTAACCGTGAGGAGTTATGTGATGTTCCACATGCCATCGGAAATGGAATGACATGTACTATCCATATGTAATAGTATTACCTGCAAATATATAAAAAAAAATCATACAATTATCCATCAAACAAACTTGGGTCCATTACCCAAACCTTTGTGCTACCAGAATTTGCTATCAAACTTTATTCAAGGGTTGACATCAATGACAACCAACCCAAATCTTTAAAAAATTGAACATTTTCACCCTCAACATGTGTGCTTTGAATATTATTTGCAGTTACTCGCAGTCTTTTAGCCAAGTTAACAGATGAAGTTATTCTTGCTACTAGGGTTTATAGAAATAATAATCTTCTCTTGTTGAATACCTCCATGAACCTATAACATGAAGTTGTCACTTTAAAATAAATCCCTAGTGCTCTTTTTATCATTCTTCACAACATGAGACCATCTGTCTAAAAATATTTTTTCCTATTCTTTTTCTGAAAGGTCCTTCTTGCTACAGTGAAGCAAATTACACCATTTGTTTGCATCATCTTTTAAATTCTTCCATATCCAAAATCTCCACATATTTCCCCCTAATGACTGTCTAATTTTCTTTTATGTGTTATTTAATACTAGAGCCGTGATCTTTTCGTGTAAAATACATCTTGCTTGAAAACCCAAAGATAGAAATAGGGTTTCAAAGAGAATCACTTACTTTGCAATGTAGCTCCATTATGTAGTTAGGGTTTGAGGCCGAGAAAGTAAAATGATTAGAACTTGTATTATACTTCTCAGATTGGATAATATGACCCCAATTATGAAATGTCACAACTTCTTTCTATCTACTAGAACTGGTTTGACTGAAATTTGTGCACTCTGTGAAAAGATATTCAATCTGTGAAACTCTCGGCCATCACCCAAAGAAACCCTAAAAAAATATTGATTTTGAATCAACAATATCTCCACTTCCTAGACTCTATTTGGATGTTTTTTTTTTTAAATTGGGTATTTTTTCGAGAAGAATTTAGATGTGGTTAGTTTCTTCAAATTCTTCACATAAAGTTTCAGAAATCAATCTAAATGATGTAGTTCTCCTTTTTCTGTAAAAAAATATACGAAAAAGGAAAAAAATTCTCACTTTGTGCCCAAGAAAGAGCTTTGATACCACTTGTAGTAAAACTTCAAAGATATAAGAGAGAATGTATCCCTTAAATTTAGAAATAAACCCTTAAACATCCAAGATACTAAAACATTCACCATGAACAACACAAGAATATAGAGAGAAGAACCCTTAAAGTAGGGTAACATCGTCAAATATTCCTTATGGAATGAATCACTCCACAAGCCATGCTTTCTACAAGACAATATAATTCAACATATGTCTAATACAATGATACTCAAGTGTATTTATACTATTGAATGAGTAATCCTAGGGGTCTTATGCCAACTACCCCTTATTATTATATTATTTCCTTTTAATTACATGGTGAGACTATTCTAATATTATGGTCACATTATATTCATTATCCCCTTAGGTACCTCCCTAGGTACATCAAAATTGTAATATTCAAGCTTCAGATTCATATCATCGTCTACTTTTAATGTACATTCTCTCCTCATTTAAGTGTAAACTTTCTAAGATCACATATTTTTCTTACATAAATCCTTCCACTTTAAGACCTACTTTTATAGTAAATGAATTGGTGGATTCAAGCTTCGGTTACATATCACCATGTACTTTGAATTACATTCTCTCCTAATTTAAGTGTAAAATTTTTATGATCACATATCTTGTTTCTCTTGTATTGTGACACAAATACTTAACGACTATTTTGAGGTTGATTTCAATATTTTCATTCAATTAAGGTTGCATTTCATTTTATGCTCCATATCTAAAAAATTTGTAGAGGTGCTTTTAGTTTCAACATAAGAAAACTTAAAATTAAGCATGAAATTACTGTCTTAATTTTTCTTCAAGTTAGTTCCCATGTGGGATTTAAAAAAATAGGGTCGCACAACAAATACAAAAACCTTAAATATTTTATTTCAACCTCTTCACACTTCTCTTTCAATAATATTTGGGGGCCATCTTCAATCTTTGATTTCTAGGGCTTATTTTGTATTTTAGTAAAAATCTCTTTACCATCATCCTACATCTTAGAAGCCTCAATTTCTAGTTCAACTAACCAAATTTTGAGACTTTCTACTAGCATTCAATCCATTGCTTTAGGGATTCCAACCTCTCCTTTTCACTAAAAGTTTGTTGCACAAATGAATTTATTCAATAAAGTATCGATCAACCATTTCTACCATTGATTTCACTAATGGAAATTAAACATCGCCTTGCATGAGACTATATCATAGCCAATTTCATAATTAAACATTATTAATTTATACATTCATGATGTTGTAAACATGATTTATTTCCTTCATATTGCTAGCGAAGTCACAGAGTTTTGTTCCAACCTGAATATAATGTCCCAATTTCAAACAATTTATCCTACACAACTACCTACAAGTTAAAAAGTCAAATCCTTGTTACAACTAACCATCACTCATAATCAAAATTATATATATAATTTTAGGTATTATATTTTAAATGTAAATAATTTACATATGACAACATACTCTCTCTATTGATTCATTGACATTACTCATAATCAAAATTTATCCTACACAACTACCTACAAGTTAAAAAGTCAAATAATTGACCTTGTTACAACTAACCATCACTCATAATCAAAATTATATATATAATTTTAGGTATTATATTTTAAATGTAAATAATTTACATATGACAACNTGACTATTTAGATTTTAATTCTTGATGTATTTCATATTTTATATTTTAATTATTTTATATATTCTAATTATTTTATACATTGACTATTTAGATTTTAATTCTTGATGTATTTCATATTTTATATTTTAATTATTTTACACATGGACTATTTAGCTTTTAATGCTTAGTTGTTTGCTCGTCTATTATTTTTTTATTGATTCCATTTCTATTTTTATTCAGCTTCCCTTCCATGTTGTTTCCCTCTCACTAATTTGCATACTCTTGCATTCTTTTGTGTATGTTTGTTTCTCAGTTTTATTTTGCACACCGCCACTCTTCTAAATGCCTCCATGCTTACTTCATATAACTTATCCCCAAGTGAACTTATGCTTAAATTTTCACGTTTTCTTGTGCACTTAAACTATGGTCTCCATATAATTATATAGGGTTGATCTTTGTATAAGAGTCTCTCGTAGAAATTGTTGCTGCAATATTTATATATGTATTTGTATTATATGTTTTATTTTATTAGAACTATGTGTATAAGAGTCACGAGGATAGCTTGAACGGTAAATACGTGCGCACACTTTCTCAGGTTGGGGAGAGGTCACGAGTTCTAGCCTGGCTATGAGTCTGTCCGGCTGCTGCTTTCCACCCCCATATCA
Organism: Picea sitchensis; assembly: GCA_010110895.2. Taxonomy (NCBI): domain Eukaryota; kingdom Viridiplantae; phylum Streptophyta; class Pinopsida; order Pinales; family Pinaceae; genus Picea; species Picea sitchensis. The sequence continues at coordinate 65,523 of SNQJ01S0030077.1, forward strand.
TCCACTATGTGGGGAAGTATCGGGGTGGTTTCCTAGCGGGTTAACTTCCATCTAAAA
>SNQJ01S0030077.1:65629-81785 GCA_010110895.2 Picea sitchensis
TATTTATTAATATATTATTAATTGAATCTTTCATCTATGTGTATGTATTGTATTTTCACTACTATGTTATAATTTTATAATAAAGAGTCAATAAAAATTGTTAAATTAAAGTTTGGATATAATTTTATGGTAGATTTGTACCTCGGTCCTCAAGAAAATGTGAGTACATTATACAAATTCACTACAAACTCTTAAATATCAACTTCCTTTCGTCCTAAATAAATTCATTATTATACAAATTCAATTTCCATTGAGATTAGAATGCTTAGTATGTATAGAGTTTTTTTAATTTTTAATATGTATATCTTATAAGACTTGTTTATGTGATACACATTTCCTTCTTCCTTTATTTCTAATTCCAAATCTAGTGTAAGCAACTTTTCTTCATTTTAATCGATAAGTTTTTTTAACTCTCTTCCTTCAAGATGAGTTTGTTTATAGAAACTAAAACCTTTAATCAAAACAAAATCCATTCCCTTGGCCTTCCCATGTTTTTTTTTTCATTTCTAATTCCAAATCTAGTGTAACCAACTTTTCTTCATTTTAATCGATAAGTTCTTTTAACCCTCTTCCTTCAAGATGAGCTTATTTATAGAAACTAAGACCCTTAATCAAAACAAAATCCATTCCCTTGGCCTTTCCATGTTTCGTATGAGAATTTTATGTTAATTGATTTTACAAAGTAGTTTGAATAAGTTTAATAAATTGATTCATTTCTCTTGTTAAAAGGTCTTTCTAATTTTCAGTAATTAGGATCAAGAAATATGAAATTACAAAAGGACATGTGATTCACTTATATAGATTGATACAAACATTTTCTTATTTACAACATTGAAACATTAATTAAATTCAACTTTTAAGTAAACAAACTTGTGTGTGATGGATGGTGTTTGATTTCCCAAAAGTGGTTTCCCTCTAATATCAAAATCTGATTGAACACATTCTCTACATACCAAATTGACCTCAATATGATACTTTATCCTTTCGTAAACAACCAAAAGAAGATAGCCACATCAATATCACACAGAGCCTATACAAACAATGTAACATCTTGAAAAAACATTGAAGATAGGAGGTAAAGCAAGCTTGCATTGAAGATGTTGCATTATCTTTGACAGTTCCACCCACAGTGGCCAATGGAAGCCTCCCAAACGGTCAATGTTATACGCAAGCTCCCAAGAGCTTATAACTAGTCATAATACATAGTTGTCTTTTTAAAGAAATGTGAGCTTTTGAATTGGTCACAATATGCAACTTTCTCTGTGAGCTTATAATTGGTCACAATGTGTAGTCATTTCTTTAAAGAAATGTAATGTGATATTTATTTGCTAGGTACTACACCCTTATCAACTTTGCATCTCTCTTATTTCAATTTCCCTTATTTTAACAAAGGTTTCCATTGATAATACCCAAATGCACCTTGAATTCTCAATGGCATATGCAAAGGAAGTTGTTCTCTACTATGACCTTCATATACATAAAGAAATAGTCACTGTCATTCTCCTTTTAATTTATTGTACTCAATACTGCATAATTAATGTCTACATTCCAAAGTCCAAGTAATCACTCAGGTCTCTCATTCTCTTCGACATTAATTTCATTATTTGATAAGGACCTCTTCTACTGTAACAAGAGGTCAGTTCCAATTAAAATGTCAATGTAGGACCAATGGATACAAGGAAATTCAATTTGTTTTCTATGGGTGGTACTCCTTTGCAACTTTACACCTATCCTTGTATGAATTATATGATTATGAGCATTCCTCAACCCATACAAGTATCCCAAACCATAAGCACATGAATATTCACAATTATTCATGTGATAAATAAATATCATGTAATTCAAAGATAAACCATTATCAATATTACACTTTGAAATGGGAGCTTTCAATGAAACATATTTACTATTCACTTAAGTGGAAACCAAATTATAGTCTCTTTAGAATTTGTACATAATTATTACTTAATCATATAGAATTGAAACTTGTCAAAGTGCTTGTTGATCTAAGAGATTGTTTTACAATCTTAAATTCAACTTCATAAGGATAAAATCTCCTTGCGTTTCTTAAGAGGTGGTACTCCTCTGTTTCAAATTGCATGCAAAAATATAAACAAGACCTGAGAAGGACCAAGCTTATTTAAAATAAATATTCACATACAAAGAATACCTGAGATTTTGGACCAGGTATCTCATAAAAAGAAACTATATACAATATGTTACAGAGTTCATAAACCAAATGAGTATGATAATAAAAATACTGACATTTCCATCACATCATTCATCAAGAAAAAAATAATATTCACAGAAAGGAGATAAGAAAATATGGACCACATATGGCAGAGAAATTTAAATGATCATTTCATTAGACACGATTTTTTTTATTTTTTTTTCTTTATATTAGATACACATTTGAAATCTCATGCTTGAATCAAAGTATTTGAGATTACAATAATCTAATATCCCAAAACAATTCTTTGGGAACCTCAAAAATAATATAAGTCTTTTAATTATATAAAGAAAACGTATTAAAAGTAAAGTTTTGTGTTTGTCCTTCAAAGAGGATTGGGATGGGGCTCCTGCGGACCATGAAATGAAAAGAACTGGAAGACAAAAGAAAAGCAATCAAAGATCAACCTAGGTTTCACATATTACTAAAAAATGGAAGGCAATATGACAAATGATTGTAGAAGAAACAGACTAAAGGGAGGAACAAGATTGTTGTTTGACTCACTGTGATGGAAATTTGTTGTGACCCTTTACTTTCTTGGAGGTGCCTATTTTATGGATGCTTGTTGTGGCTGAGGTGGCATAATCGTTGCAACCATTTCTTGTTTTTATGGCTCGATGATTTTGATTAACACTTTTCTTAACCATTCTTCAATATATTCCCTCAAGGGGGCCACCGTGACCTCATTCCTTGTCTTAATCTCAAACAATTCATTCTCCATATCTCTCAAGTCCATGCCTAATTGGTGCACCGTGTCATCTACCTCATCATTTATGTTGATGTATCTGATTGACCACCTTTCGAATTCTTCTTCAGAGAACTCTATTGTTTCGGTAAACTCATTTTCCCAAGCTACTTTTAATACATTAAGTTGTTTTATTAATGTTTCTTTAGATGAGAGTATTGTATCCATTAATAGATTAGAGGAATCAATTTCTTTTGTGAGATCAACAAGCTTAAAGAATAAATCACCTCCTTTATTTTTTAAAACATCTAATTATCTTATCATTTCTCTCAAATTTTTTGTCCTCTTCAACCAATGTGCATTGGTATCTTTCATTCAGAAATTTGAAGGAAGGTTTTGTTCTCTTCTATGGACATTGCTTAAGCTTGAAACTTTGGCTGAGAATGTACCCACAATGTCCTTGTAGAATCTTTCATCATTATCTAGATCTTTATGAAGATATTCTTTAAAATTTGAAATTCTTGTTGCAAAGTTGGAAACACTTTGAGAAAGATCCCAAATTTCTTGAATCAAGTCCATATTTTTCGGTATCATGTCTCCAACACATTTTCTTATTGCCTGCATCAAGCTTGATGAGCCTTTGCATTTATTGTTGCTTTCCGATATGTATTCTAGAGCAAGTGTTGGTTGAATTGTATTTAGGGGCTATGGAAATAAAGGTCATGGCATTAAGGTTGCTTCTAATTCTTTTATTCTTTGTTTCAATTCTAAATTTTCCTTTTCCATAGTATCGACAGATTGCTTCAAGGCTTCTCTGGTTTCACCATGGAATTGTGCAATTTTCAATGGTGCAACTCCATCGAAATCAATTATTGATTTCCATTTCTCTAATGAATTTTTATTTTTTGTATTAACTTTTTCAAGCAATAATTTTTTGGATGCTCAATTGTAGGCCATGTGGTGCAAGGTTACAAATTCCTCTTCAAAAATATCTGGTTCCTAAGTGACTAGGGCTTCAACAATTTCTATGGTTTCCAACATTCTTTGCTCATACCAACTAGGTTCTTCAATAAGCTTGTCAACATCCATAGCTCAAGGGATTTATTGGGTTTCAGGTATGCTTAACCATGTTGTATGTGTATTTATTTTTCTCTTGACAGAGGTATACACGGTATGAGATTTCAAGATTTTTCTTGGGTGGGTCCTTATCGCCACCATCATCTGAACTTCCAACTCTTTTTTTTCTCATGTCAATACCATTGGTCCTATGCTTTGTTCTTAATGGGGTACTTTTATGGGAAACAGTTGGTGAATTAGGATTTATATCTGCTACTTCTCTTCCATGTTGTCAGTAACCTTCATTGGTACTGATCAATTCTTCCATGTCATTTAAAGCTTGGTTAGTCGTAGTCTCAAGGAGATCTAAATTATCTCCACCTCCTTCTTTGAATTGATAAATTTTGGTGAAATATGAAGAATAACCAATTGATGCCATATGTGTAGTGTGTTGGAACACATATAATTTTGAGCTTTTGAACTTTAGATGTTGCTTCTTAGAAATAAAAGTTTTACCCAAAAAGGGAAAAAAACTTAGAGAATTATTCCGGGAATTCGGCCTTTAGAGGATTTATGCCCTCTTACATTCAAAACCTCCGAACCCCGAGCCGTCAAATTGTTAATGACGTTTATGATTTGCTAAAGTTAACGATTTGAATAATTATTGTGATTTTCCAGGTGATAAATTCCATCACACTTTTTAATAATCTCTCTGTAAACAGATCTATATGAAGAACGATAGATTTTATAAATCTCTTTGATATTCAAAATCATTTTACCATTTACAATTAACATTTTTTCATTCAGTGAAAATCTTTCAGACTTCTCTTGTTGCAGGCATGCTAATGTTATTTCCTTAAGGATTATGGCGCCACGAAAAGTTGCAAGGAAGCTTGATACACCAGATTTCAGAATCTAGTAGAACGCTAAACCAGTTTGGAAGATTGATAAACTAAGAAAGGGACCAAATATGGCAGGGAGGGGATAAATAGACAGAATTGGGAGAAATAATGTATACAACACAAACCCCCAAAGTGATAAGTCCCCGAAGTGAGAGATCTGGCGCCACATGTCTTTTTGATTTGGATGATTGGGATTTACTTTGAAACTCTAGGCTTCGGGCATTCCGAGATGCAAAACAACACAAACCCCCGAAGTGAGAGATCTGGCGCCACATCTCCTTTTGATTTGGACACCTGAGATTTACTTTGGAACTCCGGGCTTCAGGTGTTCTGAGATGCTTAACCTTGCAAACCTTCTAGAGTTCTAAGTCCCAGAAGTGAGAGATCTGGCGCCACGTATCCTTTTGATTTGGATGGTTGAGATTTACTTCTGGACTACGAGCTTCAGGCGTTCCGAGATGCTTAACCTCGCAAACCTTCTGGAGTGTTAAGTCCCCGAAGTGAGAGATATGGCGCCGCGTGTCCTTTTTATTTTTATGGCTGAGATTTACTTCGAAACTCCAGGCTTCGGACATTCTGAGATGCAAAACAGTACAAATCCCCGAAGTGTTAATTCCATGAAGTGAGATATCTGGCGTCGCGTGTCCTTTTGATTTGGGTGGTTTAGATTTACTTCGAAACTCTAGGCTTCCGGTGTTCCGAGATGCATAACATCGCAAATCCGTTGGAGTACAGGATCTCCTGCCACGTGTCCATTTTGATCAATGGTCTAGATGAAATCCGGGCTTCGGGACTTTGGAAGTTCTTTACTCAGCACTACTTGCTTCCTCCCGAAGTAAAAGATCGTCGAATACGGGGATCATCTGACATGTGTCCCCTGCCTAGATCAATGAACAGGAATTGCACAAAGTTCACTCTGTCTTCTCTACATATGACCGAGAGTTGTGACCTCGGCTTAACCTTTGGGCACTTATCTCACTTTACAAGATCGACAATCGTGTTTTAATGGACTGTGAAGACCAACGGCCAAGAGAGATTTCGAGGGATGAAGTTGCGCGAGGTTTAATTTCGAAGGGCGGTCCCGCAATTTAAATTGTGGTTTTCTCTCGGGGGTACGTGGCATCACCGAGTGCATTGCAGGGTGAAAGGAAGGTTACCTCAAAACCACTTCCTCGCTCCCCTGCAAAATAAACCGTTAGAATCCTGACTCAACACCTGTCCTCCACCCACTCCACCTTTCACCCTCCAGCCTGTCACACCCTCCACTCTCCCGATACTGTCCACCTCACCACTTGCATTCTCACATCCACTCATCCCACCTCCTTATTGGATACTTGTCCCCACGTCATCATGTTCGTGAATGGTAAATATTCCCCGTAACTGTTAGCCATACCATAACGAGCCAGAGCCGAGCTACCTGTCCAGTTACCATCCCCATATCTTCAACTGCAATTCTTTATCCCAGTAAACGCATCCGAAGGGACAGATGGAAACAAAATCAGATGGAAAAGACAATAATCCAATGATTTTGGTGACCTTAATGGACATGTGTACCCAATTCAAAGAACAAAGGAAAACGAATGCATCTACGAGAAAATGAAGAGATAGATGAAGCACCAACACATCAAATCAAAACTCAAAAATAAATGCATGTTGTTATTTCATTCGGATGGTATTCTATTGTAGGAAGTCCAATGGTTTCTAGTTGAGACAATTTTTGTATAAATAGATAGATTTTAGATCTATTTGGGGTGGCTTCGAGCCCAATGTTGGGGCTGCTTCTTGGTGAATGTAAAAGATAACTCTTTTTTGAGTATTAATACAAGTGCAGACAGAGATTCTAAGTTTCGTTCAATTTGAGTTAAGTTTCCCTCTGCGATTCCATTTCTCTGAATTTATTTCTGTAATTCTTGAAGAGTGATTGATTGCAATTTAGTACTACATCTACTGTAATCATATTATACTAGGATTTCATTCAGTAAACAACTTTTCCTCTGTTATTATTGTGAGTAAAACAAGACCTGTGATCTATGTGAATTACGACATTGTTATATCATGTTCAAGGGTGCATCTTCTACTTTTCTTCTACTGCAAACAAGGTGAGACTTATCTGTAATTGATACCTGAATTTGTTTAACAATTTTGTAAATCTTTCTACATCATTTGACATTATAATTGTGACTCAGATAACGAGATACAACCTATGTATTGTCTTATTATTAATTTCATTTAAATATTATTTCTCAGAAAATTGAAGGTAGAAAAAGCACTCATAAAAACATTTCATTTAAAACCTTTGATGCCTGACATTATTCTTTGAGCCTTAGAATCAATCTCAGGAACAAAATATTTTTGGCGTCGTTGTCGGGGACGGTTTTGAAGGTCTATATATTTCTTGGGGTACGACAAATTTTAGATCTATTCCTTGACGGTGAACAAGGGATAAGCATTCAACTGGCTCTAATCATTCACCTGGCGACTCCTTGGTTCGAAGACTCCACATGATTCACTAGCAACTCCACTAGTTTCAAGATCTCAAGTTCTTTCACTGCTTGGATTGCTGTGAGGTTTGATCCTTTGGACTTTACAAAGGTTTTTGGTTTTCCAAACGTTGTTCCTAATATTAAAGAATGGGGAGATTATCTTCCCAATTTTAGAGAGGATAAAGATGATAATCATGCACATCATTTGTTTTAATTTCATAAGCTCATGCACCAATTAGATATCCATCATGAAGACATCCTCATGAAGTTGTTCATGTTTAGTCTGGGAGGAGATGCTCGTCATTGGTACAAGTCTCTTCCTCCTTCTAGCATCTCAACGTTAAAAGAAATTCATGCTTCCTTCCATAAGTATTGCAGAAGGATCAATCCAACTGATTTCCTTTTTGAAGACTGTTGCAATTTAGATTTCGTAAAACAAGATTGTAAAGATAATCAGTTTGCTGATGAAAAATCAGAACATGATAGCAATTGTGGTCAACTATATGAAGAAGAATTTGTAGAAAAACAAGATCTCCTTCAAACAGATCATGAAAATTTATATGGAGAAGACTTTGAATTAAATCAAGAAGAGGTGTCTTGCAGTAGTAAGAATGAAGATGACATGATTGCAAGTAAAAATGAAGAAATCCTTACAGACCCTCCAGTCCTTCAAGATGATCAAAGACATGATGATGAATCTTCTGTTGATCTAGATCTTTGCGAAGGCCAATGGGTTATTGAAGACCATAAGCAATCAACTCTTGGAAAATGTGATTTTGGTAATGATACTAACAATGGCAATGATACTCTAAGTGCATTTGTCATTGTACCAAATGTTCATAGTAATTACTGTCATGATCAAACTATTGTTCTAAATTTTGATCAAGCTGCTATTATTCAGTCATCATTACTACATCATCAAGAAATGGAAGTTTTTGAAAGTCAAAGTTCAGAAATTTTATATAATCAGCCTATGTATGATGGTGATAAAGAAAATTCTTGGACATGTGATAAAGGAGATAAGGAGGGGTTACTAGAGCAGTTGATCTCTCCTTCCTATTTAGAAACTGATGAGCAACAAACTAGTGAGCCTCAATATGACATTCTCGAGCCAGAAAAAGAAAAGATCAGTAGTAGAGAAAGCGTGCAAAGGAATTTCATGCAGCTCGGCCAACAGGAAGAGGTATCGGTTGACTCTGAAAATTCTTTATCTTTTCATGATCTAGTGGTTGTTTGCTTGGAGTATTTTATTCAATAGGTCCAAAATGTTGCAACATTTTTTGTGTGACCAAACTTTAGCAATAAGTGCAAACTACCTATTCATTCTTTGCTGCAAAAAAAATATTATTTTTTCATTCCTTCATCCAGCAAAAAACAAGGTTTGTTAAGCAATCCACTATTTGCACGGATCCATTGGAAATTCCATATTACTTGATCAATGGAATTTCGTTTGATTAGTGTAGGGCCAATGTATATAAATAAGTTGTCCAAATCAAAATTTCATTTCAACATTCTAGTTCAGCATTTTATTTCAGTTAAGTAGTTCAGTTCTCAGTTTGGCATCTAGTATGGTTCAGTTTTTAGGCATTATGACTCCATATCCCAATGATGGGGTTCAAAGTTTGACAAGGTTAATTTCAGGTCGCAGAAGGATGAAGGCACGAGGTCTACTATTCTTGGTGTTTTGTAGAATAGATCTTGTTGAATAAGAGATGAGGCTGAATAAAAATTCGACATTCAAACATTCGATTTCTCTAAAAACATGTGATAAATTAATAATTTTCCTTGCTGAAAATTCAAAAGAAAAATAAGGTATGAGTTCCTACTCTTCTTATAGTTCAAATAAAATTTCAAGAAAATTATTTTTGAAATGAATGCGAAGGAAGTTTTTCTCATGATAATATTATCACCTGACCTAAAAATCATAGAGGTATAAAGTTACAACTTAAAGTGTCATGCTGATAAATTCTAAAGCCATCTCTGAAATAAAAATAAAAATGATAATAAATAAACTTGAAAGAAATCTGAACTAAAATACACAAACTTGTGTACGATCACAATATTTTGTGTCAGGTCCTCTGAATCCTCGATTTGGTTATTTTTTCCTATTCCCAAGTTCTTATCCACTTCAAATTTTCTTTATCCTTCCTTAGTCTTCATAGAAAGAAATAAACTTACCTTGACTATGAAAACTTAAAAACATATTTTCAAACCAAGATTAGGTGAAAATCTTTATGTTCCTTTGATTTTAATTGAAAAAGTATGTCTAGGCTAATCCTAATAATTTTAGCTCTTCTATCGGACTTTAAACCGACTAATTCGCTCAAGGTTGATCCCTGAAAGATTAAGATTCCCATAAAAATATTTCCTATAGGCGAAGGTGTATTGAAAATTGGAAGAAAGTTAGTTTTAGAGTATTCCTAAAATTGTTGACAGACCTTCTTTTCAAAAAATTTAAATAGATATCATCCTTTGTATGTGACATACAGATTGATTGCCCCCACTTCAATATATTAAAAGACAAGACAGATGGTGAAAGGAAATTCATAATTTGATTGCTCTCATCTTGTCCAAAAGAGATGATGAAAGGAAATTCATATATTGATTGCCCTCATCTCAACAAAATACAAAAGTGTTAATTGAAGTGGTGAAAGACAATTCAATGGGGGAAGTAGATAACTTCACCCGGGTACTGAACACGCTCGCTAGCAGTGAAGCAATATCTATGATATCTGTAAGGTTGTCATACATATCCATATAACACACTATGTCATCTAGTTCTCTTTCCGGTGATATTTACATCATGAACCAACTAGGGATTCCCTAAATAAATATGTTACATCTGCTTAACCTTGAAGCGAACAAAGTCGGTCGAAGCTGATATTTTAGTTAAAATTATTTTGATTATCTTAAACAATTCTGAAATCAATTTTAAGAAAAAATAATTTTTAATAGCCTAACTTGAGATCAATCATTAAGTATGTTTTGAAGATTTTTAGACTTGGTTAGTTTCATTTTCCTATGAATGATTAATTCTTAAATAAATCTGGAAAATGTTTTTCAAAAAGCAATAATGACTCATATTACCCAATAAAGGCACTTTGTCTATTGTTCTTTCGCACCTCACAGAGAGCCACAATCCCCAGATGGAGCCTATGTTGGAACACGTATAATTTTGAGCTTTTAAACTTTAGATTTTGCTTCTTAGAAATAAAAGTTTTACCCAAAAAAACAAAAAACTTAGAGAATTATTCTGGGAATTCGGCCTTCGAAGGGTTTCTATCATGCTACATCCAAAACTCCCGAACGTCGAACCGTTGAAGTACTTAAGGATAACTCAATGTTTAAAACATGATTAATTGAAACATAAAAGTGATTAATAAGAGATTAACTTCTTCTTGAATGCGACCTTTGGGAGATTTCTTCCCTCTTACATTCAAAACCTCTGAACCTCGAACCGTCGAATTGTTAATGGCGTTTATGATTGGCTAAAGTTAATGATTTGAATAATTATTTTGATTTTCCAGGTGATAAATTCCATCAGACTTTTTAATAATCTCTCTGTAAACATATCTATATGGAGAACGATAGATTTTATAAAGCTCTTCGAATTTCAAAATCAGTTTACCATTTACAATTAACAGTTTTTCATTCAGTGAAAAGCTTACAAACTTCTCTTGTTACAAGAAGGCTAATATTATTTCCTTAAGGATTATGGTGCCACGAAAAGTTGCAAGGAAGCTCAATAGACCATATTTCAGAATCTAGCATAATGCTAAACCAATTTGGAAGCCTGGTAAACTAAGAAAGGGGCCAAATATGACAGGGAGGGGCTAAATAGACATAAATGGGAGCAAGAATGTATACAACACAAACTTTCGAAGTGCTAAGTCCCCAAAGTGAGAGATATGGCGCCATGTGTCCTTTTTATTTGGACGACTGGGATTTACTTCAGAACTCTGGGCTTCGGGCGTTCTAAGATGCACAATAGCACAAACCCCTGAAGTGTTAAGTCCTCGAAGTGAGAGATTTGGCATCGCATGTCCTTTTGATTTGGACGACTAAGATTTACTTCAGAACACCAAGCTTCGAGCGTTTCGAGATGCTTAACCTCATAAACCTTCCGGAGCGTTAAGTCCCCAAAGTGAGAGATCTAGCGCCACATGTCCTTTTTATTTGGACGACTGAGATTTACTTCGAAACTATGAGCTTCGAGCGTTCCGAGATGCTTAACCTCGCAAACCTTTCGGAGTGCTAAGTCCCCGAAGTGAGAGATCTAGCACCACATGTCCTTTTGATTTGGATGGATGAGATTTAATTCAGAACTTCGGGCTCCCGGTGTTTCGAGATGCACAACAGTACAAATCCCCAAAGTGCTAAGTCCTCGAAGTGAGATATCTGGCGCCGCGTGTCCTTTTTATTTGGACGACTGAGATTTACTTCAGAACTCCAGGATTCGGTCGTTCCGAGATGCATAACATGGCAAATCCGCCGGAGTACATGATCTCCTGCCATGTGTCCACTTCGATCAATGCTCCAGATGAACTCTGGGCTTCAAGACTTCTGGATTTCTTTACTCAACACTACTTGCTTCCTCCCAAGAGTACGAGATCACCGAATATGGGGATTGTCTGACACGTGTCCCCTGCCTGGATCAATGAACAAGAATTGCACGAAGTTCGCTTTGTCTTTTGTACATGTGATCGAGAGTTGTGACCTCGACTTAACCTTTGGGCGCTTATCTCACTTTACAAGATCGACAGTCGTGTTTTAATGGACCGTGAAGATCAACGATTGAGAGCGATTGCGGGGGGCGAAGTTTTGCGGGGTTTAATTTCGAAGGGCGGTCCTGCAATTTAAACTGTGGTTTTCTCTCAGGGGTACATGGCATCACCAGGTGCATTGCGTTGGAAAAGGTGGGTTACCTCAAAACCACTTCCTCGTGCCCCCGCAAAATAGACCGTTAGAATCCTGACTCAACACCTGTCCTCCACCCACTCCACCTTTCACCCTCCATCATGTCACACCCTCCACACTCCTGATATTGTCCACGTCACCACCTACATTCTCACATCCACTCATCCCACGTCTTTATTGGATACTTGTCCCCACGTCATCTTGTTCGTGAACGGTTACTCTTCCCCATAACTGTTAGCCATCCCATAACGAGCTAACGTCGAGCTACCTATCAAGTTACCACCCCCATATCTTCAACTGCAATTCTTTATCCCAGTAAATGCATCCGAAGGGACAGATGGAAACATAATCAAATGGCAAAGACAGTAAGCCAATGATTATGGTGACCTTAATGGACATTTGTACCAATTCAAATAATAAAGGAAAATGAACGCATCTGCGAGAAAATGAAGAGACAGATGAAGCGCTAGCACATCAAATCAAAACTCAACAATATCTGCATGTTGTTATTTCATTCAGATGGTATTCTATTGTAGGAAGTCCAATGGTTTCCAGTTGAGACAATTTTTGTATAAATAGATAGATTTTAGATCTATTCGGTGTGGCTTTGAGCCCAATGTTGGGGATGCTTCTTGCCGAATGTAAAAGAGAAACTCTATTTTGAGTATTAATACAAGTGCAGACACATATGCTAAGTTTCCTTCAATTTGAGTTATGTGTTCCCTCTATGATTCCATTTCTCTGAATTTCTTTCTGTAATTCTTGAAGAGTGATTGATTGCAATTTAGTACTACATCTACATTAATCATATTATACCAGGAGTTCATTCAGTAAACACATTTTCCTATGTTATTATTGTGAGTAAAACAAGACCTGTGATCTGTGTGAATTGTTGCATTGTTATATCATGTTCAAGGGTGCATCTTCTACTTTTCTTCTACTGCGAACAAGGTGAGACTTATCTGTAATTGATACCTGACTTTGTTTAACAGTTTTGTAAATATTTCTACATCATTTGACATTACAATTGCGACTCAGATAACGAGATACAACCTCTGTACTGTCTTATTATTAATTTAATTTAAATATTATTTCTTAGAAAACCAAAGGTAGAAAAAAGCACTCATAAAAACATTTCATTTAAAACCTTTGATGCCTGACATTATTCTTTGAGCCTTAGAATCAATCTCAGGAACAACATAGTGAACATATCATTCGGGTCAAAACCCTCAACAATTTGGTCTTCTTGTAAGCTGAGTTGGTCAATATGGCTTACAAGTTCATCCAAATGGGTTATGTGCTTTATAATTTTTTAAGGTAGAGGTATGAACTGCTTTTTTCTCTTCTCATTAAAGAAGTGGGCCCATGTTTTATACTACCTACACACTTCCTCAAAAAAATGCGTGTTTGATACATAAAATGGGAGAAGGAAAGGTTTTTTCTTCACCCCTAAATAGCCTGATAATGCTAAAATCCTCAGTAGTATTGAAAACTTCTTTCTCAGCGAGAAAGGTGGTGGCTTCAAGGGATAATCTCAACGTACTAGGGCAAAAAGCCATTTTTTTGCACCACTTCGAGTGGCCGCAACTTGCTTAAGTATCCTCGACTATCTTAATCTGGGAGATAGGCAGGGATGAGGCACAGACCGAAGCCCTCAGGAGGAACATATCGACAAAGGAAGGCCTTGGACTTACTTTGATGGAGTAGCCTTGGGTGATCAATTACATTGTGGGGGGGAGGTTGTATATATCTTTCCGATCAACATTACTTCTATCTCAAGGCTGGTTTGGGGACCGACACCAACAATTACTCTGAAATTATGGATTTAAAATTACTACTTCTATTTGCAGCAAAAAAAGGTTGTACCACATTACAAGTCTTTGGGGATTCATTACTCATCATCAATTGGACGAATCATGAACAATTATGTCATATTGCTAGACATAGACCATATCTCGCAGAAGTGTTGCGGTTAATCTCTACATTTGACACTATTTCTCTCTCTCTCATATCTACAGGGAAAGGAACATATTGGCAGACCGTCTTTCCAAAGAAGCCACACAGCTAGAATATGGAAATTGGCATATCAAAGAACATACAACAGAAGCTAGTTTTGACTATCACAGACCCTTCCAGGATGGGCAAATATAAAGAAATGCATACATTACCGGAATTCTATTATGGCTTACAAATATGGAAATATTGTAAAAAACATGCTATTATTTTTTGTACTTATGTATATGACTGGACTGTATATGGGTCACAAAACAAGACTGATATTTTGTATACTTTTTTGTTTAAGAAGGAACTTTCAGAAATGGAAGTGAAAATGCAAAGACAATATATATTTCGACTATATTCCCATAGCAAATATATATATGTGAATGTAATTTTATACTCTCTTAATAAAATTACGAATTTTTTCCGAGGAAAAAAAAAGCGAATTTTTTGAACTCTAAAATGAAATTATTGTGAATCGGGTAAAAGTTGAACTGAGCTTTGTGTCTATACAAGGTTGAATACCAGGCGTAAACCATTTCCATCTTGAAATAAAATTTCCTTTCCCTTGGCAAGTACTCAAATACATGACAGTAAGCAATGGCGAAAATGAGGTAAGACGTCATATAAAATTTCCAGGTCCTTTTCAAATTACTTAATTGAAATGAAACTTCACTAGAAATAATGTGGCCCCAGTCTATAATGGTGTTTTCATGCAAAGAAAAGTGAAGGACGTAGATAATATTTCTTGGTACAGATGCAGTAGATTCCAAACCAATAATACGAGCAAATAACCAGGCAAATTCCTTGTATGGGCATTTCAAGGAGTTTAACTCAATCTTGGAAACACTAGGGTTACTGTCTGAGTCGACCAAATAATTTCTAAGAAAATTGTCTCCTCATTTTTGTTGTTTCAAGAATTCATTAGCCTCTTTTCCTTTAAACCACATAGTGGATGTAGGAAGTCGTAGCATTCTAGAAAATATTGAAGGAGCTAAAGAAAGGGGTTACCTGAAACAAGAAATTTGACGAAGTGTAGGAGGAGGGCGTTTTGGTGGCCACGAAAATGGGAGGTACATTTTTTGAACGCGAGATTGCGGGTCGGCGGACATGCGGGGGTGATGAAGGTAGATATGAAAGTGTCCTACATCCAAAGTAAGAAAAATGGCTAAGTACAAGAGAGGGTGATTTTGCAGGTTGCGAAACTAGGAAGTGCATTATGTCGAACATGGGATTGTGGGTTTGAAGACGTAAGAAAAAAGTAAATGGGATGGTCAATCGTCCCACATCCGCATTTCAAGAAAAATGGTTAAGTATGGAAAGGTAAAAAGGTGCGGTTTGGGGAATGCAAAAGTAAGAGGTGCAAATTGTAGGTAGTGGGATTGCGAGTCTACGGACCTAAGGGGATGAAGGTTTGGGACTTGTTCCACTCCCACGGTGCTACTCCCACATAACTCAAAAATGACTAAGTATGGGCAAATTTTGAAAGGGAAGAGGTAAGGAGATCCTAGAAGAAGAGAAAAGGAAGAAGGAAGAAGTTTAAAGAGATGTATGTGGACCCAAATATTGATCACGAATGTGGATCGACAATGCTTAATGAAATGTACAACTCATATTAATTTAATTTCAACTAATATTAAATGGACATTTCACATCAATTTAATTCCAACCATATCTTTCATAAATATAATATGACTTGCAATCAAAGTAAAGATTTTGTTAATTTTTTAGAAGAATAGAAGAACATGCATTTTGCACTAGAGTACAAGTATAACAAGCAAATCAAAAACTCAACCAAAAATTGAGGGACCATAATGCCTACATTGTCTTTACCTAAAACACAAAGTTTATATATATATATATAGCCTTTTTACAATAAAAAAAAAAA
>SNQJ01S0030077.1:89265-141323 GCA_010110895.2 Picea sitchensis
TGTGGAACTTATCTATAACAAAAGTTTTTATTTCTTTACTCTTTGTAGGACACATGCTCAAGCAAATGCCCCATTTACTGAACCATTTGTTATTTTGCCGCATCCAAGTCTTCTTTCTTTTGCACAATCTGTCACTAAACACAGCCTTAGGCCATCTACTCTCTTCCATTTGCTCAATTTTTTTCAAATACCTTATGACTCGCACCATAGCAATTGCTTCAATAGGGGCAACCCCATATACATATACATATATATACAAGCCATATATATACATATATATAGGTCGTGGGTGAGGGAGGGTCCATTGTTGAATCTGGAGAATTTGACTCATGACAACTCATATATATATATATATATATATATATATATAACAGTCACCTTCATATACATAATGAAAAGCCCTATTATAATATAATATTATGTTTTATGAACATGTGTATGAGAGGTACAAGTGTCAGGTCATCCACCAATGAGGAGCATCCCATAATCATCAATCAACCAAAGTTTTAAGTGAAACCACAAAGTCCTAACCTCAAAGCTCCATCAACCAAGATATGATGTCATGAAGAAAGAACCAAACCATGACAATCTACCATATGAGCTACTTCTAGCCAGTACCAACATTCCAACCTTTGAAAGGTTAGAATCATCATGCCATGCTGACAATCTACCACATGAAAGGTTAGAATCATCATGCCATGCTGACAATCTACCACATGAGCCACTTCTCATCCCATGCTACTAGTAGCCAGTACCAACATTTGAAAGGCTAGAATCATCATGCCATGCTGTTAAAATTTGAATCTATCACATGTGCAATCTTAGGTTGTAACAGTGCCAAGGTAAAAAAATAGATATAATAACTTGCACCAACAAAATAAATTGTAGGTCCAATGAAACTATGTGGAACCCATAGCGTGACACTTCACCTGAAAGTTGTATGTACTTGACAAGCAACTCAGGCACTTAAATGTTTGATTACAGATATCTCAGAGTTGTAGATGCAAAGGAACTTTATGGACTTTCTAAATCACAATAAACTCATAACCCCACCAACTATGCAAAACTTATTTACCCTAGGGACAATCTGGGTAACATCTCCTTTAATGCATATGTTGCCTTTGTTGGATTAGAAATGAGGTGGCTCGAATCTTTCACTTCTTACACAATAGAGCTATTTTGTTAAAATCTCACACAGATACATCTCAACAATAACACTTTTTTTACTGATCATTTAGGTTTCAGTTGGATTTTCATTGTTAGGGACGACAATGAATTGTCTATAACAGAAAAAGTTCTTAAAGCACTTTCATACACAAGTTAATATTGATAATCTTATTAGCAGCGCCCTACTCGACAATTCATGTAAAAAGTGTAGTAGAAATCTCGACTCCCAAATTTTATATACTGTGAGTAATGTCCATTTACAAGTGAATAATGCCATTAAGCAGATTTTTGCTTGGTTTTGTTTTATTGCTCGAAAAAATCCCGTGTTTATAAAAATGAACAATTTGTCCTTTGAATAATTGTCGCAATACGGTGATATTTTGCTGCAAAGGATGAAAAGACTGGAAACGGACGATAATGTTAACACCAAATGTGTCGTATTTTCTACATGAGCACAGCCAACTGTCTATGTAAGAAAAAAATTACAACGGCTCTGGTGATATGCATTAATTTCCCATTTGTGTTGTATACGAAACATTGTCTTGCGTGAGGATCATGGACCAGGACATCCATCCATCCAAGAAACACTGAATTGAGAATTCTTATCCATGGAAAAGAATTGATTTCACGAGATTTTGCATACTGAACTGTTATCAGATACCCATGAAATTACTCAGAGAAAAAGGGCTTGATTCAGTATTTGTGAATTTTAATCCATCAGATTTAAGTAAATGTGGCAAGCGTTTAGGATGGATAAGAATTCCATTTCAATTTCCATTCATTCAGTAATGTTATATGCTTTAAGGCTTAAACATACTTGCAGCAAGATCTATTGTTTTGCCCCCATTAGGCCCGATCGTGAACTTCTATTTGAAATTATCAGGACAGCAATTAGGCAAGAATTTGAAAACAATGAGGATCAAAAAGACAAGGTTAAGATGCAGTGAACACATCTCCAGAGAAAAAAATACCCATTTTATCTCCTATGCATTCCAAGAAGACAAGCCCATTGTGCAATCTCCGATAATTCCTCTTTATCAAAGTTTCATGAACATCAACATGTCCTAAACAAATGTAACTTTTCATTAAACAAATTGAAATTAACAAAAAAATGTACAAGTAAACAATAAAAAATGGTTAAAATCCTTGCTTGTAAAATTCTCACAAGCAGCCGACGTCTTCAGACTACTAAGGCAAGTAGAATGGCGTAACAGTGGAACCAAGATAGCATGCACAACGAGTAGAATGTGGTGACAGAACCTTGATATCATCAAGACTTTCTTTAGACTTTTCATTTCTAGTTCATTTGCAGGCATCTCTGACTTAGAGCCCTTCAAAAATGGGCTGGGCATGCTGTCGAATGAAATTGGGCAACAACTTTACAGTCTATAAACTATACATAAATTAAATCCAAATTAAACCAATGGGATACACAGAAACCTCTTGGCTGCTGCTCCTGCCTAATTTTAGACAGAGCAATGAAAGCAGCACGATCAGGCAGCAGAACAATAATTAAAATACTATGATGAAAGAGTTACAACATCGGCTTAACTAGGTGAACTTCTACCATTGCAACTATGACCATTTCCAGCAGTGGCTGAACTGCCCTTATGTTTCCCTTGGAAAGAGAGTGGAGGGAAATCTTCTTCCTTCATTTGATAACTCTGCAGCAATGCCCTGGATATGAGAAGAATAAAATCCTTGTAAACACAGTGTTAAGAACCAAGTGTAAAACAAAAAAGAAGTTGCAACAGATAATCTATCTGCAAATTACCTAAGGTAACCAAACTCAAGTCTGTATACAAAGAAAACAAGTTCTGCATAAAAAGTATTAAATATTAGCATGAAAGATTGGTCTCTCTTTATGTCATACCTTTCTTGCTTCAAAGGGGCAGCTGGTTGCTGCAGTCCCCTCTCACTGGAAGAAGGTAAGGGAGCTGCTGCACCAGACTTGTAAGATTGCTCATTCAGCACAGACATAACGTATCCCCCTGACTCTGATCTCACATGATTACTAAATTGTAGTGGTCCAAATGTTCCGAACTGCAGCGGATCAGATGGAGAAGACGTACCATTTGAAAAGGGAGAAAGTGTGACAAATGGAGGGCCAGATGGGCCAACTGCAGTAAATGAGGGTGCCTCCTGGCCACTAACATGGGACAGCGACTGCAGCCCTGGAGCCACTGATCCTGGTTGTGAAGCTATGGCTATGTTCCCCATCACTGCATGAGAATTTGACGGATATGAGCTCTTGCACAGTCTTTCTTTTCTGGATAGGTCGGCAGTTCCAAATTTCCCATCAATGTTTGAATATCCAGTCTGCCAGGATGATCCTGAATTGTATCTGACTTGATTTCTGCTACTACTGTGGTGTGCACCACCCTCTCGAGCAGTTGAATCATGTGCAGGTGTGCCATTTTGATGCTTACCTTTGGGAAAGATTTTGTCTCTATATGAATGATAGCTCTGCTGGTTGCAAATATTTAAAATCAGCACTGCTAAATTATTGAGAAGTCACAGAAAAAATAATCCTGCCTGAGAAAACATACATTGAGATGAAAGTTGAAATCATACCAGATTCGGTAAGTATGTTCCTGTTCCACTTCTTGGCCTTCGCATTTCCTCAACATTGAAGGTCCCTGGCAGGACTGGAGAATTCAGTCCTTGATAACCAACCTGAAAATATGGATGTCTGGGAACAACACCTTGCCCGTGGATGTTAGAGGGCATAATCATGTTTGGATGAACAGGTCTTCCGGGACCTTCCCATAGGTGGTATTCTTGGGTATACTGAGGTGGAACTTGATATTGTGCAACAGAACCCTGCCAAACATGATTTTGGCATGATCTTCCATAATCAAGATTTCTCAAGTGACTTTCAAAATCACCACCGAGGAAATCAGATCTTGGACTACTCAAGCCATTGACTACAGCCCCAATCGGCATGCTCTCCAACCTTGGATTTGGGAACGATGCAGGAATTACAATTTCTATATTCTGCATAGGTCCAGTCTCTGCGTTTTTGCTAGCTTGCTGATCCTTTAAACTTTTCTTCCTGATAACTTCATTGGCATTTTCAAAAATTTTACCCTGGGATTTATATGAAGCTCCTCCTACTTCCACACTAGGTTGAACTGGATACATAGATTTATATTTATCAATCAAAGGAAATGGTATGCCATTAGGATGATATGCATAGGGGTTAGATCCTGTGCTTTCAGTTCCCCTTGGAAGGTGGGACGGATTTGAACTGAGAGCTGAAATGTCATTTACTTGGGACATAAGGGGCTTGGAAATGTTAGTGCCTGCTGAAACACCAACAGAAAAAGACGATGTTTGCTTCCCTGAGTGAGGAGGCAGCACCATTGCCACTGGTGCCCTGTAAATTGCTTGAAATGGAGGGTCATAACCAGCAAAAACTGCTCCATTTGATTTAGGTGAAAGAAATGGTGTTCCAATATTTTGTGATGGATAGTCGGGACTAAGGTTAGCTTGAACCACTGAGTTTCCTAATTCTGATTCCTGCTCTTTAAATGAAGGAGCAGAAGTGAAACTCACTCTATCATCACCAAAGGTGTCATTTTCATCACTAACAACATTATACAAATTATCATGTCTCACTAATTTGATATTGTTATTATCACTGATATCTTTTCCTCTAAATCCATCCTCCCATGAACCCATTTCACCAAGATTCATCAATGATGCATCAATACTCTTGGTTTGAACAATGTTCAAGTCAGTGCAATTACTTTGTGCCATTACAGCCATGTCTCCAGCAGAGGTTGGAATTAAACTCTTATCAGTCTTGATAGTTTCAGATTTTAAATTACTAGTTCGACCAACTGTTTCTCCATATTGAGACCCATTTCCCTCAGTTGAAGCATTCTCCTTTGTATCTTGCTTATCATTCTCAACAATTGACTCTGAAGACGCCATGAAGCTTGCATTTTCCACAGAAAACTTGCATTCCAAACCCAATGATATTGAGTCGGGAACATCTGGACGTTGTACACTTGCATGCCTCTCCCAAGTAATGGGGAAAAAATGATCCAGTTCTGCAGATATCTTTCCTTCAGGAGACTGTAGAACCTTTGCCAATTTGCGAGCTCCATATCCAAATGCACTTCGTATACGATAGAAGTTTGCTGCACCATATAAACAATGCCCAAAATGTAAGTATAGATTCTCTACACTAATTGGAAACATATAAAACAAAACCCATCCAGTGTACTTCAGTGACATATCACAAGCAGCAAATGCCTCGACTAAACTTCAGCAAAGATCAAGAGGGAAACTAATGAAACCACAACGAAATAAGTATAGATCATAAATATGATATTCACCAAAGGAATGTCCTTTTGTTTTTTACTCTGTATTTCACCTTGAATAATTAACCAGATGTAAACTTCTCAGCTCTTTGTTATAAGTTTATCATTCTAATTTTGATATCCTGATTTGTAACAATATGGAAGAGGAATCATATGGTATTAATTAACATGGCAAATGAATGGCAATGTATTAAACAACTACAATATATATGGAATATGAACTGCATGTTATTAAACAGAAAAGTATCACGTGCAAGGTAAATTGAAAGTGTAAGGACCAAAATACCTTTGCTCACACTCCTCCCAAGATTATTATTTTCACGTAATGGATCAACTACATTCAAGAACTTGGAGATAAATTGTCGACTATTACTATCATGGCCATTTGGAACATCAGAGTACTTATCAATACATTTCTTTAGAAATTCCTTGCTAAGCAACAGTTTGCCTCCATCTGTTTGAGGTGGTTCAGCTGCCATAAAGGAACTAGTGTCAATGACAACATTTTCAAACACTCAAAAATTGAATTTTAATGTTGTGTTAGGGAGGTCATTGAATCTACCATGTATAAAGAAATCGAACCTGTTATTTGTGGAAGAGCGACTTTAGGAACAGGACCCTGTATGCTGACGCAATAATTGTCCCAATCAAACTTGCTAAAATAATCCAGAAATCTAAATAAAACCTGTCCATTGACTACAGCATCAGTACTCAATAGTCAATACATATTAAAATTTAATCAACTAGCCCTTCTTAAACATTCTCAGAACCTGAATATTTGATGTCCTGTTATTTCTAGGATCTAGCAAAGGATATATATGTCAGATGATATCTCCACGCACCTCCAGTGGACCCCGTAGTGATGCATGGAAAAGATGAAAAATATACAGGACCAATGTCTCCAAAGCATATGTAGAAATAAGTCCATGATGAGCGCCAAGAATACGGCTTTCATAATAGCACCATGCTTTAACAAGTATAATACTACGTTTGAATAAGTGTTTCTTCCCAATCAACAGATTAACCTACAGACAGAGTTTGTACATCAATTCATACATAAACCTGTCACAATAACAGAAAATGGATATTGCAACTTGTGAATATAGACTGGCATCATTAATATGCAATAATGACAATATGTCCCACATGTAGGATGTGATCTACTAGAAAATATATGGTGTTTACCTCCTCAAGAAAGCAAAGGGTACCAAGTCCTCCAAGCTGATTGAAGGAGATGTCTACAACAATGTTTTCAACAAGACATTTCACAAGCTTGACCTGTCAGGAATCACATCCACAGCAAAGGGTACATTAAAAATTAAATGTAAATCTGTAGAGAAATAGAAGGCTTGAAAACAAAGAAATTCCATGTTATTGTTAGAGCAGATAGCAAAGCGTGCATATGAGATCCAAGTAAAGAATGTTTTGCCAAAATCTTTCAACATTTGAACCACAAAGATGTGAAAACTGCAAAGAGGGAAGACCCAAGGAGCAACACAGAAGGAATAGGAGAAAGATGAAGGGAACTGTGAAACAAACAAGATATGCAATGGGCAATGGAACATGCAATAGGAAAAGGCATTCTGTAACAGAGGAAAACTGAAGCAGAAAATTGGTAGACTAAGGTCAATTACTGGTGACCATATGGCTAAACTTGTGTCCTTGGCCCATCATGCACCAATTGCATAAATATAACAAAATGTTTAGTTAATTTAGAAAAATGGATGTGCATGATGACTAAGGTCCATGGAAATGGTTTACAAATAATAAGTTGAAATTATTTTGAATAACATAATAGATAAACTGCCCAAAGAACATGTAAGTAGCCTTATTGCATCTCAAAGAAAGAATGGAGAAGACTGGCATTGAAAATGAAAAGAAAACGGAATGCACTAGCAACAACAGAATATGAGTAAGAAAGTGGAGAAACTAGGAGAAGAAAGTATATCAGCATATCTATTTCATAAATAAATAAAAAAGAAAAAAAACATGCAATACGTCTCTAATAAATAAGCTCAAACATAACAAAGTCATTCACTGAATTGTGTCAGTCTGAAATTCTGAATCCTGTTTTAGTTCATAAAAAATAAGGTATAGTTCATCCAAGCAAAATTATAACTTGTTCTCAGGTTAATACGAACTTGATGTCTAGACAGAAAGCAAACACTTTAAAGCTTAACTGACCTCAGCAGCATCTATGTACTGAACATCGTTTACTCTAAATTCAGCATCCTTGCGGCACTCTTCTTCTTTAAGGGCAGAACGCACTTGATTTCCCCACACATTGGTAAGCTGTTTATGCTGGCTAAAAGCAGTCAAGTCGATGTCTCCATCTGAAAGGTATGTTTTCAGTGGCACAGATCCAAATGCAAACACCTGCAAAGCCCCAACAAAAATCATAAAGTAGAATTTAGATGTCATCCTAATCTAAGTAACATTTATTCGTAAACAAATACTTACTAGATACAATTTAATCAAAAGAAACGCAATTCCATGACTTTAAAATAGTTTCTATTAGGCTATGGCATGTCATTATTAGTTCTAGACTGTCCCAATTCTTTATGCCCTTCATCTTTACCAAAAGGTGTGCCAAATGTCTCTTATCAAATTCCATGACCCAAATAATCCAACCAGAAACTTATTGATGTGGTTAATTTATTAACATAAATGCTACTTGGTTTCAAGTTTCAACACAGCATCTAACCTCCATCCATAGGTTCTGTGAAGCAGACTTTCTGCAAAATATTAGTATTTTCAGTGCATTTCAGATCGTTGATTCAAGTTAATGTTTACCACTCAATTTTTAGTGTTGGAGGATGTAACTATGATCAGAAATGAGAGGTTGGGGCAGGATGATGGCTCACAGAAGGAAGGAGTTTCAGGTGGCTCAGTAGAAATTGGAGGTCTACACCTTTCTCTAGGAGGACATTCATAATGTCGTTCTTCAAGGGGAGGCTGTGAAACTGGAGATGGTGGTCACTGATAAGGAGAGGAGAGGATTATATAGCTTGGAGTGCCAGGATTCATTCTCGTCTGCAGCAGATTCTGCAGGGGAATGAGGGGTCTAAGTTTTGTTTTGACTGCCTTAAACGGAAGGTGGCTGCAGATAGAATGCTTGGTCTTTGCTGGTCAAATGGTTCTCTAGCAGAGGGGATCCATCGCAGGTTCATGGTATGCTTATCTCTCATTTTTAGTATATTTTTGTCCTTATGATTTGACGGATGATGTGCTTGCTACTTGAGATGCTTGTTGTAGAGTTGTCCCTCGCAAAATCTCCAGTGGTGATCGGGACAGACTGGATAGAGACTTTTTGAGGGATGAGCTTTTCACTGCTTTGATCTCTATGCAGAATGGCAAGTCCCATGGGCTTAATGGTTTTCCTTCTGAGTTTTACAAGGCAATGTGGGATTGCATAAATGATGATTTCTGTAGTCGTTTGTCTAATTTTCTCAATTAGGGGTTGATTAAGCTCATCCCCAAGAATGCAGCAAGTACTTGGGGGTTGGTGGTCGATTACCTTGCTCACAGTTGCTTACCAACTAATGGCTAAGGCCTTGGCTTTGAGGATTCAGTCAGTTTCCCGATATGTGGTCCAGCTAGGATTAGATAGGCTTTGTCTATGGGAGGTTCATATTGGATACTGTGGTTTCAACTTGGGAGGCTATGGAGTGGGCCCAAGAGACTGGTCGACAATGCTTTATGTTGAAGATTGACTTTGACAAGGCTCTTGATAGGGTTGATTGGTCCTTTATCTCAGATATGTTGCCTTGCTTGGGATTTGGTTCCTGGTGTTTGGCCATGGTGAATACTCTCTTCACCAATGTTTCAACCTTTATTTCGGTTAATAGTGTTGTATCCTCACGTATTGCTCTTCATTGGTCTATTCATCAAGGTTACCCTTTGGCACCTTATTTATATGTGTTGACTGCAGATGCCTTGGGATATTTGTTGGAGGCGGCACATATTGTAGGATAGATTAGAGGTATTTTACTCCCTGATAGCTCAGAGATGGTCAATAACCATTTTGCATATGATTCTCTCCTCTATGTCTGTGTTGATCAGGAGTCTGTTGATGGTGTTCTTTTGTGCTTAGATGCCTTTTGTATCGCTTCACAGACTGTGGTCAATACTCATAAAATTGATTGCTAGATTATTGGTTTGGATTCCCCTCCTAAGTGGATTCCCGCCACTTGGTCCCGAGCTATTGTTAGATATCTCAGTATCCCCTTTGGGATTGGGTTGTCTCTAGTTGCTATGTGGAATCGGTGCCTACAAACACTGCAGAGTAAGTTACAAATTTGGCATTATAAGGACATCCCCCCTTGCAGGAAAGTTGACTATGGTTGGTCGCACCCTTCAGGCTCGCATGTGTATTACGTTTCTTGTTGGTGCCCTAATAAGACCCAATTTCAATGGGCTTGAACAACTCTTGCGAACTTACTTGTGGTCAAAATATGGCAATGAGCGTGGCATACCTCTAGTTCCTTGGGATGGTTGCACTGTGTTGAAGGATGAAGGATGTCTTGGCTTGATTGATGTTGCCTCTCAAGGAGTTGTCTTGGTGACTAAGTGGGTGGGGTGTAGTTTTGGAGGGCACAGCGCATTAGCAGGTTCTTTTTCGTCACATGTTGACGTTAGCACAAAATCTTGGTTGAGTTCAAGGTTCTTTTGATCTATGTGACATTATCTCCACTCCCCACCTCTTTCAAGTTTCAGGATCTCTCATCTTCAGGAGCACCTAGTCCACTTGGACCACTGTAGTGGGGTTGGTTCGGTGGCATTAGGAGGGTAGAAGGGTTGGTTGGAACTTAGCATGCTAACTGATTTGGAGTTGCAGAGAGTAGGGGGTGTGCATTGTGGAAAAGCCATGCTTTCAGGCATGCAAACTAAGCCGGAAAATCATCTTTTTCTGACATGATCTATGGGACCCAGGTGCTCCCGCCTAGAAGAGTGGCATCCTCTTTCTTAGGAGCATGAGCTTCTTTCTTCTTACCATCTCACAATTAGGGAGTTGTGTGCCCTCATTCCAAAGTCTGAATTATTTAAGATGAATATTGGTATGTTGAGGCCCTTCTAGAGAGATTGGAGATGGATTTTGGTTGGCGGTTGTTGTAGTATGATTCTTGTTGTTTGTATTCAGTTCTTCTTCAATGGCATCCTCTCTCTCTGATTCTCAACACTTGATGGGTATTAAAGGATCTGAAGGAGCGTTCGGTGAGGTGCCTACACAATGTTTGGGCTATTCAGCTGTCTTATAAGCTAAGAGTGTTTGCTTGGCTTGTCATCTACTAGGGACTTCTGTCTAAGGCCAGGTTGGCCAAGCCTAGTTTGTCGAATGGCCTTTGTCTTGTTTGTCAGCGCTTGGAGACAATTAGGCATATTTTTTGGGACTATCAATTTGCTAGGCATTGCTGGAATTGGTTGGAGGATTAGTACTTGCAGCTTCTTCAATGCAGGGTTCACTAGTGGGCAACATTTGTTGGTGATAGCCAAGATTTTGTTTGTATTGCCTTTTATGGGCTTTGGCATTATTCAAGGATAGTGGCGTTTTTTATTTTATGGAAGTTGTGGTGTAAACTTGTTTTTGATCATGAGCATTGCTCCTTGTCTACCTTTAGTTCGGTAAGAAAGGACGAGGTTTGTCATAAGTTCTTGGCAAAAGGAGTTTTGTTGATAAAAAATGATCAATCTTTGGATCACACTAAGTACTCTACTTTTATTTCTACCTTAATAGCCCTCCCAAAGAGGTTATGATGGCCATTGTATATACCCTTCCTATTTTTGGTTTTCCGATTGCAAATATTTTTCTGTACATATAAGATGTATTTCAAAAAAATATATATGATAAGAAACAATCCTCGTACAACTTATCAAGAAGTACCATGGATATAAGTGGGAGGAGGCATTGATTTGGGAAGAAGACTTTAAACGTAAGAAGAATAACCAAACACTAACTATTAAAAAGAAAAAAATTGAAATTTGTATTAATGTCCACAAAAAACCAAAATAGGTCAAAGGGGCTAGTGATTACAACCAACAATAACAACCAAATAAAAAATTGGGTGCAAAAGACACCCCTAAAACGAAATGAAATTAAAAATAAGTACAAGACCAACAAGAAACAAAATGACAGAAGCATAGGCTTACAAGTTACAAGTAGGTTAACCCTAGAAGAAAAACCCACGAAAGTGAAGGAGAGCCAATAAAGAAACATAGCCTAGGAAAAGATGAAACTGCCACAAAGGGAGGAGGAAGTTAGCTATGCTTATCATCCAAATCAATAATTCAGATGTCAACACGAAGTTCCTTTTGAATAATGTCCTTTAGAGAGTAGCTTGGATTGATAGAGCCTAAGGAGTAACCCTAGGCAGCGTTAACCTACTTCTAACAATGGTTAGGTATGAGGAAGAGGTAGAATCACTCCTAACATCCAAGACTAAAGAACTCCTTAGAGAACGGATGAAACTAGTAATGCATCGTTGAGTAGGTGCAAACTAGGGAGCAACGTTAGATGGTCCTAGTGTTGTCAAGCTAGGTCACTACGGGGATTTTTCCCTCCCCAATGCTCCGAACTAAAAGAAAGGAGGTAATTTGGGTAGTTATTGCAAAAGAACTCTAAAGTAGATGTTGTTTGAGAGAAACAACCTCTTTAATCTATAAGGTAAGGAACTGTTAATTAGGGTATCTAAAGAATGTGACAATAGAACCTTTCTCTAATCTCATAATAGACATGCCATCTAAAGATGAAGTGCTCTTGTCTAAAGAATGTGACAATAGAACCTTTCTCTAATCTCATAATAGACATGCCATCTAAAGATGAAGTGCTCCTGTCTAAAGAATGTGACAATAGAACCTTTCTCTAATCTCATAATAGACATGCCATCTAAAGATGAAGTGCTTCTCGATCTCTAGCTCAAGCAAAAAGAAAAGTCCACAGATATGTTTTGCATTAGGAAGATGATCTATCTCAATACCTTGTTGGTGCGAGCATGCTAGAAACTATCCAAGGAGACTAAAACCCATGTACCAGATGAAAAGTAAAAATAGTGTCGATGTAATATAAGCCCATTGATGAACTGGAGGAATTGCGCAGAGTAAAAGTCCAAAATGGGACTCAAAAATTAGAACGATCCAATCAAGAAAACGCAAGTGAAGCTCTCGCAAATATCCCCCCTTGATTGTGGAATTAATTTCCTCCTTTGGGGGTGCAAGGTGGAGAGGGGCATCAAGGGAAATCAAATAGAGAGGGAGGTGATCAATCAAAATACCCACCAACTCAAGCAATGATCATGCCTCAAAGAGTCAACAAGGATGTTGATTCGACTAACCAAGGGATGAAAGTCTCCCAGAAGAGTAAAGCACCATGAAGGGGTATCTCCTACGCCTTGAAGTGGACTCTACCATTTGTCATACTTTGTGAAGATAGCCGATAATTCTAGAGATTGTCTTGAGGCAAAGAGGATATGCACCAAACTCTCTTTGTATGATATACTTGGAAACGGTCCATTTGCACTAAATATAACTCTAGAGATTGATAGTTTGGAACCTCTCAATGCGAGACCACTATGTGTGATCGATGTTAGGACCCCAAAACTCAGATCAACATAAAATAGTAGGCTTGATGGGAGCATCAAAGAGCTTCATCTTCGATGGTACGTCTTGGAAAAGAAAGCACTATCTCACAAGCATGGCTAACGAGGCATACCCTTTACAAGCACATCATTAGGATGCAAGTTTCATACTCTAAGAGTATTTAGGCATTCTATATAACAATCACAACATTAGTCAAGTCCTAGTTTATAGCGCCAAAGTTCAAACTTAAGAGACATCTTCACACCCTAATATGGCATCCTTGGATACAATATAAAAAAAGGCAATGTACAAAAAACAGAGTTAGACTTATTGAATTGCTAGAAGAGTTCATAAGAATGACAAGAAGGTACAAAAGAAGAAAAATATAACAATTACAATAGAAATGAAAATAAAAAGGCCACAAAAATGGAAGATGAATAGTGCACATCATTTTTTTCTTTTTGACAATGAAGAAGGTCCATAGCATATAGTATTGAGAAAAGAGAATGCCATTTCCTTAGCAAACTTCAAACTTGCAAATGAATTTCTGATCCATATGTTTAGCCATATTTTAAGTTCTCATCAAGCCACAACTTATTCTGAAAGCATCTCAAATTTTCACCATAAGTGCTAAGGCTAACTAAACTTTGTAATGAACAATAGTTCATATACACAAAAATATCCAACATAGGAATGAAACATAGTTGAAATCCATAAAGGATAATAATTATATAATTAATAAATGAAGGAATGAGATATGTCATGATACAATGAGCCTTGAGGTAGTATACTTATATGCATATATTGGTCACAAAGGTGAAGGGTTGTGTCCCTTGTGTTATGTCCCTTAGTTGTTATTATTATTATTATTATTATTATTATTATTATATGTGTATTATGTTTATTACATTGCCTCCCCCTTCAATGATGCTTTGTCCTGAAAGCATAAAAAGATTATGTCTTGTTCTTGCTTGTAATGCATTCACATGATACTTTGTTGTTAATGTTGCATTAGTTGAAGAAACGAGGCAATGCGATCTTCGAGGCACTAAACAAAATTGGTGTATTGTTGAAGAATTGTCCACCCTAGTTTGATATTGTGTAGAATTGTGTGTTTATAGGGTTCTTGGATAAAGATTTTTGTATTGTGATTCCAAGAATGACTACTATCTTGAGAACAAATTGCATTGGAATTGATCTTCTTTGGAATATAGGTTAAATATTGCCTTTGCTCAAAGCTATGCTAATACATTGAATAGTTACAGTACCAATTCTATTGATTAGGATGTTGATAACATGTCCTTATATGATCTTTCCTTATCAAATTTTTAGAACTTTCTTGATTCACCTTTGGTATTATTTCTTCTTTATACAGTTGGGTTTCCATGTTGATCATTGAATTTTTATTAGTAGAGACACTTGAATTTACTAGGGTTCAATCTTTGTCATTTGTACTTCAACATCTAAAGAAATCTCTAATTCAACTAGATCAATCATTGGTTCCTTCTTGATTAGAGCTTCTTACTAGTAAGTTGCTCTAGATTTTCCTGTTGCAATTTCTTTTCATTTTCTAGAGTTGAAGGAGACAAAAAGGCAGCTAGACAAGGTCCATATGCTTTTGGAGGAAGATTTGAACAATATTGTATTCAAAGAGGAGGCTACTCATCTGGAGTCTGTGGTCCACAAGGAGTATATTTCTAGGTGGGCTACAGTCCATGCCCAGTCTTAGTGGATTGATGAAGGGGATATAGTCTCTATATTTTAAGTGAAGTGGGATAGCAATCTAATATAAAGATATAGATCTGTAACTTAGGGATTTAATAACTCAAGGGGGAGAATTCTTTACTTTGGTCATTTTTCTCTTATATTCATTATTAATGTCGTAAATCAAGTTGCTTCAGTTCCTCTCTCACTAGTCGAGTGTGTTTTTCAATACCCTCAATCTTGCCATACTATAGGCGAGCATCTTCGCTCCTCGCCCTTTTTTGATCAAGTCACTAATTGTACCTCGCCCTCCTTTGCTAAGTGTATTTTGACTATTTGAAGCATAAGCTTATTTCGAACAAATCTTCAGATTACGTAAGGTTGATGGTTGATTGGAAGAGGACTCCTCAAAGGTTAAGAATATGTTTAGAATGCATTCCAAAATATTTTCTCCCTGTATTCGGTCTACGACAAGGTCATTGAGGCTAAGCGGGTGTGCTATGAGGTCATTCCTATTATGGAAATCAAGCACATAAAGAAACCAAGATAACTAGAAAGAGTTCTCCATATTGTGTAATTAATGAGAAAGCAAAAGCTTTCTTATATAGGATTACAAGCAAGTCGAGTCAGTCCACTTTATGAATGTGGGATAGATCGAGAAACACAATAAAGTGAAATAAAACATAAAAGCATAAAATAATATAAAGTCAAGTTGACTTTATTAATTCCTAAGTCTAATATCTAATTGACCTTTATAAGCTAATATTTACTTTAACACCCTTCCTTAATGGGCAATATGCTAACTACACCAAGTTTATTCCGGAATTTTACATATTTTTCTGGACCCAAAGACTTGGTGAGAATGTCTACAGTTTGGTCCTCTGTGGGACAGTACTGCAACTCGATAAATCCATCATCTACAAGTTGTCTGATGAAGTGGAAATGTACCTCAACATGTTTGGTACGCTCGTGGAACACTGGATTCTTGGCAAGTCTAATCACCCCTTGATTGTCACACAACAGGGGTGTTGGCTCTGTTTGATGCATCTGCATATCTGAAAGCATCCTCCTAAGCCAAACTACCTCACATGCTCCTTTCATTGCTCCTTGATATTCTGCTTCTGTCAATGAAAGGGCTACTGCATGTAGCTTCTTGCTGGTCCATGTGACTACACCCATGCCAAGGCTGCAAACATATCCAAAAGTGGATTTTCTATCATCAACAGAGCATGCCCAATCTGACTTTATATACCCACACAGTCGAAGGTCTTTTCTTTTGCTGTACAAAATGCCAAACTCAGGTGTCCCTTTCACATATCTCACTCACTTCGTTGCAGTCTAGTGCTCTACCTTGGGCACTGTCATGAATCTAGAAATGAAACTCATAGCAAAACTCAAATCAGGTCTAGTGGTTGTAAGATATATCAAGCTATCCACTAGTTGCTTGGTATATTTTGTTTGTGAGACAAAAATATTGCTACCTCTTTGCCAAACTTCTACACCTAGATAGTAGTGTAGAATTTTTGCTCATATTGGATTTGATCTGTTTTATAACACTTTCCTCACTACTTGTAATAATGATATCATCTACATATATGACCAGAAGGATGATATCATTACCAACTCTTTTGACATAAATATTGGAATATGAAGGACTCCACTAGAACCCATGTTCATCCAATTATCTGTCAATGTTGATGTACCATGCCCTAGTTGCTTACTTCATACCATATAGAGCCCTCTTCAATCTACAAACCAGATGCTCCTTTCCCGAAACCTGAAAACCCTGTGGTTGATACATGTAGACCTCTTCCTGCAAATTTCCATTGAGGAAGGAACCCTTCACGTCCCTCTAATGGACCTTCCAACCAAACTGTGCTGCCATGGCTAGAACAAGTTAGATGGTGCTCATCTTTGTTGTAGGAGCAAAGGTGAACACCCATTTTTCCAATGCTTCAACCTTTGTTTTCATGAACAATGCATTTACAAAATCACATCTTGCTTTATCATTCAATCAAGTAGGGACGTCCACTTGCCCCCAATTTGTATGTGTTAATTGTTGATGCTTTGGGTTATTCGTTGGAGGCAGGTAAGTTGCAAGGTTGTATTCATGGCATCTCTCTTCCCACTGGCTCAAAGATGGTCAACAATCATTTTGTTGATGATTCACTTTTATCAATTCAGATGGATTAGGTGACAATTGAGGCTACTCGGGGTTGTTTTGATATTTTTCCCACTGCATCTGGAGCAATTGATAATGAGCAAAACATCGATTTTTGGCTTGTTAGGGTTGATGATCCCCCAACTTGGATTCCCCCCTATATGGAATTATATTTGACTAGGGATGATTGTGAGTTATCTTGAAATCCCATATGGTACCGATCTTTCAACTATGGACATGCAGGATCGGTGTCTTCAAAAGCTACAGACAAAGTTAAATACCTCACAACTCAAAGATCTCCCTTCAATAGGCAAGTTGATATTGCTTTCGAGAATTTTGCACGCTTCTCACATTTACTATGTCTGTTGTTGGCTCCGCAACAGATCCCAATTCAAAAAGTTGACATGGCTTCTTAGGTTTTTTCTTTGGTCTAAATATGGTGGGGGGAGAGGACTTCCTATGGCATCATGGGACGTGTGTATTATGCCTATAGAGGATGGGGGTCTTGGCCTTATCGATATTGCATCCCAAGGGAGCATTCTTGCAGTTAAGTGGGAGGTGAGGTGGCTTTAGGGTTCTGCCCCTTGGCATATTTTATTGTGGCCTAGGTTCCAATCAGCTCAACATTTGCTTAATTTTAGGGTGCTTTTGACTCATCCGATATCCCTTCTGCCCCTCACTTGACCTGGATTTCTGGGTCCTTTCGCAAGAGCATTTGGGAGGCCTAGAAATTTATTGCTCTTCTAATCAAAAGAAACTTCTCAGGTAGTCGTGTAGGATGGGACTTAGCTTGGCACCCTATTTGGAGTTGGAATCATCAAGATTAGTGCATTATTGAGTTACCATGGTTCTAGGCCCATGGATTAAGCAGGAAAGCTATTTTTGGGGGGAAGGACCTTTGGGACTTAAGGCCATGGCTAGGAAGGATTGGAGATTGTTGGCTCGTCAAAACACCCTCTTGTCATCTGACACACCTATGATCAAAGATATTACAGTGTTGATTACTTTTGAGGAGTTATCAAAATTGAATATTGATATGTCGAACCCCTTGTGGCAAGATTGAGGATGGAAATTTGAGAAGCCACCTTATCATTATGATTCCAAAAATCTTTACTCCTTGCTACATTAGACACATCTTTTCCCTTGTTTTAGATGCTCATTGAACTTGTTTTGATCCAAAGGATAAGTGGATTTGTAGATTGTATAGTGTATGTTCTCTCCGTCTCATCTACAAGTTACAACAAACAAAAACCATGCCTTTGCATCTAGGAAAAAAATGAAACTTGACAAAGTATGAAAATCTTATCTTGGAACAAGGATTTAAGGAGACCCATTAGAAGGAAATCCTTAAATCTCTTCATCAAGAATGAAAAGCAAACAATGGTGTTGTTGCAAGAAACTAAATTAGGCTCATATTCTCTTTCTATCATGAAAGGTAGAAACGATTTGAATTCACTGTAAAGAAATCTAGGGGCTTCTCAAGTGGGTTCGTTATTTTATGCGATCCTTTCCTCTTGAGAGTTAAGAGAGAGTATAAGTTTGATTACTATATACTATATAGCTTTACATTACAAGGTAATTCAATCAAACCAACCCTTTTAAGCTTTCAATGTTTGTGCTCTTGATAAAAAATAAATGTTGGTCTTCGGTGTTTACTCTCGCAATCCCTCACCTTCTCCCCACGTCATAAGTGGAATAATTGCAGGTGATTTAAACCTAGTTTTAAATAGCAAGCAAAAAAAGGAAGGTCCAAGGTGGATAACCCCTATAGAGATGCATTTGAAGATTTGTTGTTAAAGTTTGTCTTCTAGGACGTCAAACCTAGGAAAGGCAAATACAAAGGGACAAATAAAACCCTTGACCATTTTCTTATTCAGAAATCATTTCTTGATGACGAGATATCTCTTTCATCCTCTATCATCCCTCTACTATTTTCGACTACAAGCCTACTACCCTTGACATTATAACTTCAGAAAACTATGGCCTCCTCCCCTTTAGGTTTATCCCAATATAACTATTGTTAGATAATGAGGATTTTGATGATCTTGTTTCTAGTCCTTGGTTGTCTCCTCTAGGATAATATGGATCCAATGCATATGTTTGGGAACAAAAAATAAGGTATCTCAAAATTGATATAAAGGATTGGGTAGAATGGAATATCCTTGATCTAGTTCTCTCGAGAAAACACTCGAGAAAAAACCTACAAAAGTTCAAGAACGAAAAGATGAGGGCTACACTAACACCTTGGTAAAAGAGGCAAGGGAAACAAATTTGTGGTTGTCCAAATCACAAAATCAAGAGGAACACTGGAGACAAAGGTCATGGTTCCTATGGATGAAGTCGTGAAATAGGAATACAAAATACTTCCACTCTTGGGATAATAAAAGAAGAATAAAAAACAATGTCACGGAAATCTCTACCTATCATAGTCTTTCAACAAATCTCTAAACAAGCTTATTACCACTTTGACCAATTAATGACAAGCTTATTTCCAAAAATACTCTTAGCATTGAACAACGAGATTCTATATAATTCGATCAAAGATGAATAAATAAAGAAAGTTATATTCTTAATGGATCCTAACAAAGCACCAAGTTTGAATGATTTCCCAACAAAATTTACCATAAATATTGGTCCATCTTTCAAAAGGATCTCATCAAAATGGTTGAAGCAGTAAGTAAGGGTTATAGGAAAACTTAAGTGTGTGGGGGGCATAAAGTCTACCTTTTTGGCGTTAATCCCCACATATGTTAATGTGACTTCTTTAGTATATTTAGACCCATTTTCCTTTGCAATGTTTCATACAAAATTTGTGAAGAAATAATAGCCAAAGAATTAAAGCCCTTCCTCCCAAAGTTAATATTTGAAGAGCAAGGTAGATTTGTTACCAATGGGACCATCTATGTGAACATAATTTTAGTTCAAGAGGCTATCAACTCCTCGAAATACCTCCACAGGAAAAACATGATCATAAAGTAGGATGTGGCCAACCCATTTGATAGAGTGAACCGTGAGTTCATTCTCACTGTCCTAAGCGCCTTTGGCTTCTCTAAGGAATTCATCTCCTAGATCAAAGGACGTATAAGTTCACCATGGATCTCCCCATTAATTAATGGCAAATCTATTTTTCAAAGCATCCATAGAGATAAGGTAGGGATGTCCCTTCTCCCATAAATGTATATTCTAATTGTAGAAACTCTGGGTAGGGCCCTAGAAGAAAGAAGGGATAAAGGAATCCTCTAAGGATTGAAATGGTGAAGGGATACAAAATAACAAATCATTCTCAATTTATGTATGACACATCACTAATGGGAGGTGCAACAACAATTATAGCAAGAAATCTGAAGTCAATCTTATCCATCTACATATGGGCCTCAAGGGGTATGATTAATAACATGAAATTCAAAATTACAATATCAATGTAGATGAAAACACTCTGAGCAAAATAGCATCAATTTTAGAATTCCCTGCTAAGTGGGGATGGCGGTACATAACCTACTTGGGCACCCTTCTTTCTCTAGGGGCTCTAAGGTCCACAAATTGGAACCATGTGCTTGAAAATTTAAAGGGAGAACAACAGATTGCAGCACACACTGCACGTAAGCCAAAAGGGTATTAATTAAGGTTGTTCTCTCCAACATCCCATTCTATTTGTGCCCAACCATTACATCCTGGATGGGAAGATTTAGTGAAATCTGTTGGATGATTAGAGACTTCTTGTTGAGGGGTGGAAAGTAGTCAAGTAGGAAGAAACTTCCTCTAGATTCATGGTAAAGAAAGAAACTCCCTCCATCCATGGTAGGACTTTGTATCAAAAAGTCCAAAACGATGAAAATGGCTTTGGAAGCAAACATCCTTTGGAATCTCCTTGATGGAGAGCCCTCTTGGTGGAAAGAAATTGTTACAAAGAAATACCTTTAAGGATAGTTTTAAAGACTATCCTAAATGCCTTCCCTATAATTAGAAACTTAGTCCCATGCTGTCCAAAGGAAGGTTTAACAATCAAAATCTAGGAAGATCTTATATGGTGTTGAGATTCATAAGAGACAAAAAAGGATCGAATGAAACCATCCAACAAACCCTAATTCTGCAATAAAGAGAAGAAAAACAGCACTAGGCCACCAAGTGAGGCACAATCCTAGAGAGAAAAATAATCCAAGAGAAGTACGCTAGAGAAATAACCCAATCACAAGAAGCACAATAGTTCATAAGAGACAAAAACGGATCGAATTAATCCATCCAACAAACCCTAATTCTGCAATAAAGAGAAGAAAAAAAGCACTAGGCCACCAAGAGAGGCACAATCCTAGAGAGAAAAATAATCCAAGAGAAGTACGCTAGAGAAATAACCCAATCACAAGAAGCAAAACAGTTTATGGTACCGCTAGGAAAATCACTTTATAAAGAATAGAAGAATGATCACAATATGGTGCCGCTCTAATCTTGTCTCTTGTATATACACGACACAAGAGTAGAACAGTTCCCCAAGAAGGGTTATGAGGCCCACATGACTATGTCAGCCTTAAACAAACCTAGAAATGCAATAAATGAGTGTTCACCAGCTTGGCCTTAGCCAATCTTAGAAATAAAAATAATGATCACATTATGATGTCAATGGCTGCCGAAAGAGAGATTACATCATTCTCAACACATGCCCCCTTCATCCAACAAGGGGTAGCAAAGAAAAATGATGAAATACAAATGAAAGTGTGCTTATGGATACCCAACTCAATATAGGGTCAATCGTGGCTGCAATACAAATGAGAGTCTGTTTATGGATACCCAACTCAATATACAAATAAAAGTGGGTTTGTGGATAGTAGGATACTTGGCTCAATACAAGTGAGATTGGGTTTATGAATAACCAACTCAATATTAAGGTCGGTGTTAGCCAAAAACAAAGATTATACCCCTATATTCAACATCACCCCTTAATCTAGACAAGAGGCTATAGAGAGAAGATCAAACATCACAAGATACATCCCTCCTTAATGTTGAACAAAAGCCAAATAGAGAAATCATTACAAATAATCCCCCCCAAAAAACAAGCCATATCTTCCATGCCAATACAACCACAAGGTGATGAAGGTGGCATTTGGCAAAGGTTTTGTGAAGATGTCGACAACATGGTTTGCTAAGGGTACAACAATGAGCAAAAGCTGTCCTTAAGATTTACGCTATCAAATGAAGTGGAGGAGGCCCCGATACTCTTATGCAGGATGGAACCCAGACAATTAATCAACATATGTTTTCCTAAACACTGTAGAAGGGAGTATCATAATAATGTGGAAAACAAAGATCCACTTAAACATGTTGGTTTGATGAAGGTACAAAGACCAGGATACCCTGTCCCCGAGAATGGCATTGTTGAATGTAGTGCATCTAGTATGGACCAACATCGTAAAGAGAAAAATCCACCGAAACATGCTGAGAATCATCTATAGGCGAATCATCTCTAGGAAGCAATGGAAAAGATCTTGGCAGACAATGGATGGGAACTTCATCAAAGATAACATATATTCGTTCAATTGCCTTGTGAATTAAAGGATCATATAGAAAATATGCCGAAATATGGGCCCATTCACTTGATCCAAAAATTCTAAGATGCAAAACTGATGGAGTCATATCTTGAACATTGGGAGGAAGGGTTTTCTCCAGGTACACCCTCAGTCAAACATATCAGTGATGCCACCAGCCAAATAGCCTTAAATAAGCTGCTGAAAATATGTGGTAAAAAGGTGATCTAAAACCCTGGTTCCACAATCACAAAATCAATGATGCCACCAATCAAATAGCTTCAAGATCGGCTGCTGAAAAACTGCAGTAAAAATATGATTCAAAACCCTGGTTCAGCAGTGACAAAATCAGAGACGCCATCAACCCAATAGCCCCAGACCAGCTGCCAAAAATCTGCAGTAAAACAATGATCTCAAACCCTGGTTCGCAGTGACAAAATAAGTGATGCCACCAGCCAAATAGCCTTGGATCAGCTTCTGAAAATCTGCTGTAAAAACATGATCTGAAACCCCGGTTCTGAAGTCACAAACTCAGTGATGCCACAAGTGAAATAGCCTTGGATCAGCTGCAGAATTGGGCAAGGGAGGTCCACACCCACCTCGATACCATGTTGAGATTCATAAGATAAAGAAATGATCGAATGGAACCAACCAGCATACCCTAATTCTGCAATAATGAAAAAAGACAGTGCTATGGCACCAAGAGAGGAGCGACCCTAGAGAGAAAAATAATTCAAGAGATGTATGCTAGAAAAATAATCCAAGAGAAATGTGCCAAAGAAATAACTCAATCACAAGAGAGCACAACACTTTATGGTGCCCATAGACTTATCAATTTATAAAGAATAAATGAATAATCAGAAGATACGTAAAATTACAGATGAGAGTCATGTATATACACAACTCAAAAGTCGGGCGTTTTTCCCAAGAGAGGTTATGGGCCCACACTGACTAGATCCACCTTAACCAAACCTAGACATACAATAAATGAATGTTGACTTGGTCAACCTTAGGCAACCTAGAAAGATGCCAGACGTGGCTGAAACGTGAAAGTGAAGCTTACACCATTCTCAACAGCAGGCCCTCCTTTAAACACTAACTCAGTGTTCAATCCCCTTGGAAGGTGGTTCAAAGAGAATAATCTCTCTATCCTGGCTGATATATCATCATTGCAAACGACGGTCCCCTCCCTCTGGGAAAGTTGGGCTTGTCCTCATTCTTGGCCTTTGGCTTTGTGCCCCCCTTTGGTCTCAACTTACCCAAGCACAAGAAGGAAAAGGCCCAATGATGAAAGGTATAAGCGATTCCATAATATGGGGCTCTTGAACAGGGAAGTACTCAGTTAAAGAAGAATGCCAAATCCTCCTTTGCAAGGATCCCCCCCTCCTTTGGAAATCAATTGGAATAAGATTTGGTTGAATTATTGTTTCCTGAAAGTTGATTTCATCTTTTGGACCTTGGCATAGGGAAAATACCTATTGGGAAATCATAACAGAGAAATGTTATCAGTCCTTCTGAGATGTGCTCTGTGTTGGTCAAGGTAGGGATCTCCGCCCATTTTGTTCTTGGATTGGAGTGTTTGCATGGAAGCAGGGCATTTTGGGAGGCGGAATGGGGAAGTGTCATTTCAAGTCACCGAATGAGTCTAAAGAGAATGAAAGTGTCTCTTATATATGTATATATACATTATTGACATATTAAAAACATGCAAAGAGACAAATTAGCTGCAGAATATATGAAAACATGCATATTTGTACATCAATATAGATAGAAATGGCATCCATAATACATAGTACATCAATGATTAATCATTCGGTATCAACCATCTAGATTCTGGCAATTACAAACTTACAGGCCAACGTACAAATTTTTAAGCCATGTTGATATAATAGAAAGTAGACCATGGCATTAAGTTATGGAATGAAATAAATCATCTAGCAACTGTCAACAAAAAACATGAGTCATGACTCATGACCAAATAGTTATGATTACAAAATAGCCCATCTACACTGAATTATGAAGATCGAAAGGTCGAAAATAATAAAGTTTAAACTGTGCTAGTTGCTAATTATGTTGTCACTTTAAACTGAGCTAGTTGCTAATTATGTTGTCACACTCCTCATCCGGGATCAATTTTTCTAATGCTTTCATATAACCAGCTTGAACCTTCTGATCTTGGTGTGGTCTTTTCTTGGACCCACCACTAGGTGTTGGTGATGAAAGCCATGATACATGATATTATTTAGGTGTTAGCACATATGCTAAGGCATGTAGTGGAATATTTAGCATTTCCCACCGTTTTTCCACCTCTACACGAATATGATTATAGAGGTTGACATCTCTAGGCTCAACAATGTCTTTAATATACCCTATCATGCTATCCATTTGCTCATACACCTTCCAAATGATTGGTCGATTTGAATCTGCAAACTTGATCATGTGATAAATTGGCCTAGTGAATTGCAAAAAATACCGAACCTGGGAAGCTTCCTAGGAAGCGTACGGAAGCATCTTTGGAAGCGTACAGAGAGCTCTTGGAAGCTTGCTTTGAAGCGTGGAGCTTCCAAAAGACCAGGAAGCATTCAAATTTGCTCTAATGCACGCTTCCTAAATTTTGAAGCACGCTTTCGACGAAGCTTCATGGATGCACCCGCTTGAATCGAGCTTCGGGTGCTTCGAAGCGTGGGGGGGAAGCTTCCTGCAACACTGCTTGGATTGCTCCTTCACTTGTACAGCATTGGTGTTCTGCTTATAGAAAATGGTGTCCTCATCTCTCTCAAACAGTCTCCCAAGGAGCAAACAGTCAGCCACTGATATTCTTCCTATCTTGGAAGCCTCAAAAACAAACCAATCCTTAGAGCAACATGTGCTATTATCCATGGAGTCATACCCTAGAAGGCTTGGCTTCTACAAATAACTAGAATTTTAATGATAATGTTGTTAGAGATGATCTCGCCAAAATGGCCAGTGTTAATCTAATCATAGAAACTATTATGAAAACATTCCAAGGTGCAATGTGCATGAATACATAAACCAATATGTGGAAAATTGGATAAATTCATGGGATCTGACGAACTGGAATCATAAAACAGCAGCCCACCATCCTAAAACATAAGGGAATCCAAGTCCATATAGTTTGTTCCACCCAACAATGATTTCAAAGCTTGGATACAAGCTCAGCAAGAACATATTATTTTCTTTGATGGAGCTTTGAAAGGAAATCTGAGTCCCTTGACGCTAGGGGTGCAATCATCAAGCCAGAGGGAAGAGTGATAACAAAAAGGTTGGAATATATGAATAGTGACAAACAATCAAGCAAAAACATTGGCATTGTACAAAGGAATTTTCTATTGAAAGCACTTAGCTCGAATGATGTTATATTTATTGGTGACTCTCAACTTTCAAGTACTAGTTGCTCAGCTACTGAAAAAATTAGACACCTCCAATGCATAGTTTGAAGATTTCATAGGAAGAAAGGAAAACACACTCTCAAGAAGTTCACCCAAAAGCTAATAGTTTGGCAAATCTGGTCATAAACATCCAAGTCAATTATGCCAAAATCTTCCACGTTCAAAAACATTGGAAGAAACGCAAATTCCATGAAACAGTCCAATGAACAAAATCCATAGAAGCTCTGATATGTTGGCCCCTCAAAGTGCAGTAATTGACTCCTCCCTCTAGCACCTCACTTTGAGATTTTCCTCTCTTCCCCATTGGTCACCTTTGTCATTAATCTTCTAGGTTGGCATTGTCATCTCCCATTGGCACTCCCAACACTCAATGGTATTGTCCCTCATAAATGGGGAAATCATGTCTCCTCGGTGGTCAGGTCAGGCCATCGTAATCATCACTCCCCTACTCCCCGCTTCCATTCCTTTCCCCCTCGTGCCTTCCTCTCCCAAATCTTCCACCTAATAGCTCTCTTCCCTCATCCTATCTTATCACCCTTTCCTCCTCTCGCATCCATATCCCTCCCACCTTACTCATCCCTTTCCAACGAGTTTATCTCTTTCTCTAAGATCATGTACAACTAAGTACATGATCTTCTATCAGTCCCCCTTTAATGCTCTGTACATTCCCATTTAATTCCACATGTATCCCTTTCCCTCTGCCTACTATATGCCTCCATTTATCCACCTTGCCTTCCCAAATTGGTCACATGGTATCACTTTGTTGTTTTCCTAGTCTACCAGAAAAGGGAATTTCCTACAGTTATGGATGGAAGCATTGGTCCACAAAGAGGACAGCTGAACCATTGGGTGAATGATAAAGCTCGTATAGAGACTTTAAGTTATTCCATTGTGAGATAGCAAACTAGCAACTAAGCAGAGATTCAATGGAACTGAAGGTATGGCTAAAGAAATTAAACAGGAGCTGAAAGCAGTGGAAGCACAGTCTGGGGCAGCTATCTTCCATGTATCCAAGGAGGTTTCCACCCTGAAAACCTAGCTTGAAGATACCAATTCCCAATTAAATGTGCTGCAGCAACAGGTTAGTTCATTGGAGTAGAACCTCTTCTCTTATCTCCAAAGGATGGAAAGTATGTTCAACTGCCAAAGGCAACACCTCCCTTAACTGGGAAGTGAGGGCTTGGTGTCGAACACATCTGACTCTGTACCGGAAGACTCTGCTTCAGAAGACATCCCATCAAAAGACCCCTCTAATGGGGGGATATGCCGCCTGCTCAGAATGTAGTCAACCTGGTTTTGAGTGATAA
This sequence comes from Picea sitchensis, assembly GCA_010110895.2. Classification (NCBI taxonomy): domain Eukaryota; kingdom Viridiplantae; phylum Streptophyta; class Pinopsida; order Pinales; family Pinaceae; genus Picea; species Picea sitchensis. The sequence continues at coordinate 116,434 of SNQJ01S0030077.1, forward strand.
GAATGAATGCGACAATCTTGTTCAGTAGTGTGATGAATGTTTAGTTTTAGGTTTGCCATGGTCTAGCTCTGTTATGTTTCCAGTATGTATTTTGAAACTACTGTATTAGACTTCGAAATATATCCCTGTTTTAAGGAAAGAAGCCCTCTGTCTGCAATGAGCAATTTTGTGTAAAAGCAGTCAGTGCTCAATAAAACTGATGGTCAAGAAGAAATCCACTATGAGATGTAATGCACATATGAATGTAAAATCAGACTGCATAATATGCAAGCCAGTTCTTCCATTATAGTATAGATTGTTCTTTCTTTTGCCAAAACAAACAGAGAGAAAGAAAGAAAAAATGAAAAAAAATGGATACACCCTTCTTTAAAATAAGAATGTAGATTCTACACAGAATATATAGAAGCTTTTAAGCCCCGAGGGTTAGCTTGATTGGTAAGACACTCCTGTGCGAAGTCCACCAAGGTTTCAGGATTCATTCCCATTGGGTCCTTTGGGGTTACCAGTGGCCTCTGCGGTTCAAGTTGATCTTCCATGCATCTGGAAATTCCAGGGAAGATGGGGGAGGTTCTCTGCGAAGCTATTTCTTCAGAAAAAATGAAGAAGATATGGAAGCTTTTTTGTACCTGCTTCACTATTCTAAAATGATATTCTGTATCACCGGGCCTTTGTCTGACAGTTGCTCAAGCAGACAGTTAACCTATACGAAGACAACTGATTTTGGGAATATTTGGGGACCAAAATCTATTCTTCCATAGACTTTCAAACATCAACTCAAAAGGCATTTCCTTTTCAACTTAATTCCACATCAAATTTGAGCTAGGAATGCAAAATACATAAGCTCATATCCATCTATTCATTTAAACAAACACATAATAAGACATTTCAAAGATCCAAATAAATACAAGCTAAGCCATCCTAAAAGCCTAACTATTCTATCCACTATTTCAGTCATGCACAGATAAGGAAATGATATTTTGAAGTACCGATTAACCAATTTTTTGTCTATATAATTCAAGGGCATTAACAAATAAGCAGGTGCAAAAGCCACTCCCATCATACAAACTTGAACCCAAACACACCAGAAACAATGTAAACTGACAAATAGAATAGAGATGACCATAATTACCTCACATCCAAAGCATCGGCGAAGAAGATGTTGAACATATTGAATAACAGCCTTCCTTCGATTCTCCGAAACGACAGTTGGTTGAATTTGACAAATAAGTTCTCCTGTCCTAAGCTCTGCTTTATCCCAACCCTCAATGCCAACATCAATGGCAGTGGGCAAAGGATTAGATGATGGTTGACATTCTTCTTCTGTTAAATTTCCCTGCCACCTGTCTAGATCTCCCATGCAAACTAACTTTTCTGTTTGCTCTCTACAAGTTCCTTGAGTTTCTGCTAATCTTTGTGCTTGTGCAGTCATTCTCAAATATAACCTGTTTTTCGTATATTGGCTTCCTCAAACCGTAATCCAACTCACTGTAGCTGCGCTTAACTGTTCCAATGAGTGGTAAAATAGGCAGAATTAGTATTTAACAACCAGATCCAAAGTACATGTTAGTTGAAAGTGAGCATGCAAAAAGAAAATGCTTAAATCTCAATAGAGAAAATGATCTCAGCCAGAATCATAAACACAATCTGCCACAGAAACAGCCATGCATTGCCCCCTGTCTCTACTAAAACTCTTTTATTTAAGCACACAATCTTCAAACTAGCCCCAGAGAACTGATTTTGGAAAAACTTAGCCAATCCTGAAAAACAACACATAAATCCGAAAATATGTTTGTGTTTGTGAAACTCCTTGGCTCAGTTGATTCTTGTGTGATGATCATTTCTTGTATAATGTTGGTATGAATATAAAGATGACGTTTACAACACTACTAATTTAAACTTTACCCATACTCTAGATTACGCAATGGATTTTTATATATATCACAAATGTTAAGCAGCTGTGTAACAGGGTAAGTGTTGGCACTGTCCAGTTGTGGAACTCCTTACCAGTACAAAATATATGACAAAAGTGTGGAAGTAAAAGCATTACCAAATAATATGACAATAAGCATGATAAAGTTCATATATGAGCACATAATAACTTGCTTCAGTTGTCGACTACACATCACAAGTGATAAACATACACATTTCATAAATGAAGTCATAAAAAATGATGAAGGACTTAAAGATAAAAACATAGTAAATCAAGTGCTCACTATCCTCAAGCCAACGGTCAAGCTGAAGCTACTAACAAAACCTCACTCTTTATAGTATGTAAGTTCTGTGGTATTGAACAAAAGCAATGGGAAGAAGAAGTACCAACAAAACCATCGGTGCATAGGACAACATCTAAAGGCATAACCAGATTTACCCCATTCCAATTGATGTATGAACAAGAGCTTGTAGTGCCCATGGAATTTGTATTTCCTAGTCTAAGGGTGGCAATAGAACATTGTCTTGGTGACATTGAGAATCTACAATAAAGGCTACACAAGTTATCTGAACTTGATGAGAAGCAACAAACAACCCAATGGATCATTGCGGTAGCACAACAAAGACAGAAACATTGGCTTGATAGACACATAAAGAGGATGAATTTGAAACCGGGAATGTTTGTATTAAAGTACACAAGGAAAGTGGACCAATAGAATGGAATGGTCCTTATAGAGTTGAAGAATGGGGCAACCATGCTATCAAACTTGGATGGTACACCTCATCAAGATAATATGAATGCCTCAAAAGTTAACCGTTAAAATTTTTCATGCAAAAGCAATAGATGCTAATTTTATTGATACTGTTGGAAAAGATATAAGTCAATCTAGCAAATCACAAGGGTTAAAATGGCATTTTGAAGTGAAAGAACACAAACATTACCTATTGACACTAGAAGGTCATTCCCTATTTCGATCGACACACAAGGTAAAACTAAGAAAAGCATAACGAAATGATGTACTTAATATTGCAATTCAAATACAACAAAATGACCACAATGAACAAGAAGCAATGTACATGATATTGCAATTCAAATCACTTACTCGAATGCCCATCAACAGTCAAAGAACAATTATGACCCAGTCTTGGAAGTGCGATAAATTAGAATACCAATTTGGGATGCCCATCAACACCCCAACAACAATATGTGTGTCGATTGTTGTCTTGGCAAAGGCAATGCAAGTCAATATCAAACAATCATGCACTAGTGGATTTTCTCTATCAATGAACATTTACCCGATATCGAGCAAGGGAGGTAGATCTTTTGTGTTGACCAACACTCGCCAAACACCAAGCAAGTAATATGATATCATTGTGTTAAAGGGTGCTAAACAAACATTTAGTAACTAATAGAATTACAAGAACATTAAAACCTTTCACACACATTTAAATGTAACTAACCCACAAAAGCTACATCAGCATACATTTCATTTTTTGGAAGCATCAAGTAGGAAAGGAAGGCAAAGAAAACGCTTAAAATTTGGTGCCCATGAACACCTAAACAATAATATGTGTGTCGACTAGCAGCCCAATAAAATATATGCAAGTTGATATTAGACAATCAAGCACTAACATATTTTCTTTGTCAATCATCTCTCACTAGACATTGTAGATCTTCAATGTTGACCAACACTCACCAAACACCAAGCAAGTAATACAAGATCGTTATGTCATCGAGCACAGGCCAAACACTAAGTATAAAGATTATGAGAACATCAAAACCTTTGATACACATTTAAATGCAACTTACACTTGTAAGCTACACCAGAATACATCTAATTTTTTGGAAGCAATCAAGTAGGAAAGGAAGGCAAAAGAAGTGCTTAACCAAAATTCCATACAGAAATCAAGATATGGAGACTACAAGATGAGGAAGAAGTGTAAAACTGCAAAGAAACAAAACCTTCAAACTACGCTACATGCAAAGGAACTAAATTCCTTAGACACTGTGAAAAGCCAGACTAACATTCAATGGATTTGGTTGGATTGCTACCAGCTCAGGACTACTCTTGAGAATAGGAAAATTTCAAATGCATAGACCAAGACAATTGGAGTTTATAAAGTATTAATCATGCCTATATTCGAGCCCAACCAGAAAATTTTGGCAAAGATGATAGCTTAACATGATTGCAATGTTGGAAACCTAATCCATTAGGGTTATGGTATTTTGTATTATTCAATTGAGAAGGAATATGAAAAGTCACAAGTGAATAGGAACTATCATTGGGAGTCCAAGAAACCTCTTGGAAGATGAATCCAAAGGTCATAGATCATGTATTTATGTGTATCATATTAATAAAATGCATATCATGTTGATTTCTATCCCGGTGCATTCTAACACAAATGAAGGGGTGGCAAGTGTGAGGGGGATTGTTCTTGATCCCAAAGGAAATTAAGAAAACACCTTTGAATGGGGTCTAGGTAGAGCATCAAACAATCAAGCAGAGGCACTGACCCTATTCCAAGGAATGAGGCTTCTCAACAAAAGTTGTATCAAAAGACTTATTGTAATTGGGAATTTGGCATTAGTTATCAAATTAATGCTCAGAGACTTGTTTCCGAGTGATGGCAAGCTTATAAGAATTATTAGGTGAATAAGAAAGGAAGTTGCTAGGTTTGAAAGTGTTGAATACTATCATATCCTAAGGGAGGTCAACCAAAAGGCAAACCATCTGACCAACAGGCCTTCTCAATTGGACTGAGGCGCCTTACGAACAAAGTGGGTTTTTGGACTGTGGTGCCTAAATTGGATTCCAGTTCTCCTTTGTGGGTTTTTGGTTTGCTTTCGTGGGATCCTAGTTCTAGTTTGCTTGGCTCCATTTGGTGGTTTCATGGGTTTGGTTCACTTAGCCCTGTTTGGTTCAATAGCTCTGGGGTAGGTTATTTCCTGGTTCGACAGCCTGGAACTCATCTCCTGCTCCTGAAGCCTACAGAGTCCTTCCCTCTTTGTGTGGAGAAGGAAAAGGTTAGTGGATCAATCTCAGAAATTGTTTGTCTTTTGCTCTGTCGTCAATTACCTGAGGGAATGTTGGAAAGGGGACAAGTTTCTAGTTATGATAGAGTGTTAGCATTGGGCAGTGGGAAGAGATTTTTACAGGTGTTATGTAGTGCCATCAGAATGGACCACGGGCATCCTGGGAGATGCCCATTGTGTGAGATCACTGATATTCACAGAGCTCTGAGAAGGCAGGAAGATTACATCACTGATAATAAGAATTTTGACTTTCTCTATCACTGGTAGGATGCATTCCCAAGAAGAAGCCAGAAATTCTGAATATGCCTTGATTCTGGAAACCTTGCACAGTCAAAAGAAGCAAATTAAAGATCTTCAAGCTGAGTGTGTTTCCCTTCGACCACTGGTTGTGAATCTGGCCAGAAATCCTATTTCAGCTGCCTCAAATGCTAGGATGTTGATTGGGTCAATTGGGTCTGTAGTGGAGGAGGTCAAGGAAGATGAGACTGTGCAGCATCAGCAGGAGGATTTGAAAATGCTGATTGTAGATCAGAACTTTCAGGCCAACATGGAGAACCAGGAGGAAGCTTACAGTCACCATGACTTTATTCAGTAATAATATTTAATGTTTTGCAAATTTTGCTTGATATTAGGAGATTTTTACAGAATTTTTACGAGTAGTAGCTATCCAAAATCCTCTGCAAAGGATTGTTTTGTTTTTTAGTCAGTAAATTCCAAATTTTGGACAATTCTCAGGTAGTTTTTTTAGACAGTTATTATATATTTGTATTACTATGCTTACCAGTGCGGCTGCAACAACTTTCTAATACAAAATAGTTTTTTAGACAGTTATTATATATTTGTATTACTATGCTTACCAGTGCGGCTGCAACAACTTTCTAATACAAAATATGCCTGTTCTTGTTTATAAAAAAAAAAAGCATGATTGCAAACGAAATTCCTGCAAAATAAAATCCGAACATGGGAAAGGACTACTCTATTTCAAGTCCAGAGAATTTTCAAGATTACTAGAGTTACCAAACAATGGTGAATCCGAAGACAGAGTCATACTGTTTCTGGAAGACAAATCGGCTTCTATAACAGAGTATTGCATTGAAGACAACTATCAAGTTGCTAGACGGACAGGAAAAGGAATAAAAACAAATAATTTCAGAGATAAGTCTCTCAATCAGGTGTCGGAATTTACCTTGGCAAGACTATTTTGGTCCATGCCCTGTATTGGAGGAATAATGACAGGGATGATGTCCAATTGGGCCAAGTATCTATTAAAAATAAGGCTAGAAAACGTGTTTTCTGACAAAAATAAAGCTGCACAATACTTGAATTTGGCTTTATATACCCAAGAATTCTACTATGAAGGAAAGAGACAAATGGAGAGGGGAGAACCCTGATATTCCATCTGTGTTCCAGCTTAAGGCAATTGGACTACCACAAGAAACACTTCAAGTGTTTTTTGAAGGAAGGGAAAACATGTGTATCTGTGTTCCAGAGTCCAGCTTAAATATTTGGATTAGCACAAGAAACACTCCAGGTGTTATTTGAAGGAAGGGAAAACATGTGTGTTTAATTGTGTTCAAAATAGTTGTCAAAAGTAGCCAGTGACGTTGATACACATTCCTTTTTTAGGATAACTTGATAACTAAAATTATTTTGGACCTTCAGGAACCAGAGATGTTCAAACTCCAGAGGTAGCTATGCCCATATTAAAGAAAGCAGTATAAAGTTATAAACACCTATCCTTCTGCAGAATCCTTTGAATAAATTGGACAATCTTAACTCTGAATCGCAAAGCTATCATAGTAGAGACTCATATTCAATTATTACAATTTACAGCACAAATAGCATTGCATTTTTTACTTAAGTTGTGGAGAAGAGGTTGAACCACATAATAAAAAAAATGGTAGTGTTTTGTATTGGGAGGATACTAGAACCTTCTTTAAAGCCAAGTGAGGCCTCAGCCGGAATCAGTCCCCTTAACACTTGTCAGTTTTGCTTCTAACTTCGAGCTGGTTGTTGTAGGGATTAATTTCATGGACTGAAGTTTCCAGTAATATGATGGAAATGGCTGTCATGGACAGCATATATTCTATAAACTTCTTTTGGATTGTGCCAGGTTGCAGAGTTGAAATAACAAAACTTTACTCAAAACCAAATTAGAATGACAATATAGAACTCAACCAAGCAAAAGCCATGATTAGGTATTTGTTGACTACTGAAAAGGATAAAGTATTTGTTTCTTGACATGATCTTTTGCTGCCCCAAATAAATCAAACAAACACGATATGATTATCTGTGAGCACAATAAAAATCATGGCAAATTGGCAATAACCCTCCAAATGGAAAATGCCAATCACAAATGCCACAATGGCAATTATGCTCCTTTTAAGGCAAGCAACATTGGAAAATGCCAATCACAAATGGCACAATGGCAATTATGTTCCTTTGAAGGCAAGCAACATTGAATGGATTCGAGTTATGAATTTCATCTGAGTCTGAGTGTGAGCTTTAGTAATTAGTGAAATACAAAGTTTTAACAACATCCCAACCATGACTCAGAATTTCAGAACATCATTAAATGTCATACACATTTCTTTAAAGATAATGTATATTTCCATAATGCAGTATTGGAAATGAAAACATCGGTTGAAAGGACAATGTGATAAAACATTATTCTTACAAGACTGCATTGTATTAGAAAAATTCATAAACACACAATCCTCAACTATATGCTACATACAGACATCGGCATTAGAGCAAAAATTAAAATAAAACCATCCGAATGTGTTGCAGGGAGAAATCAGAAAATCAAACAAATAAAGGCATAACATGGGGAAAGAAAGGGTCCAAACTTGGACCACTATCTCTGAATTCAGAGATTTCATGTGATAACATGTTGGCATTCGTTAGCCATTAGAATACACAGCAGAGACATCCAATCAAAACACGCACTGAACAGAACCCAAGCCATAGCCCTGCACAGAGATAATGACGCAGGCACAAAAATAACGGCTTGCAGACAAATAACAGCACATGGAAATGTCTTCACTCTCAAAGCCAGTGAATCAAAACAAAAGGCCAAAAAGACTAATTATAAAGACATGAGCATCCCCTATCGCTGCAATTGCTTCTCCGTGGACAATATAGACTTGATGACAAAAGAAAAAAATGGCCTAATGAATGACAAATTTTATTCATCTGCTATGCATTCACATCTAACTAAATAATTGAAATCCATGACAATATTCAGAGCTTGAAATGCCCATGTCTGAATTAACCATAGTTAAATCGGCGAAACTGAATTAATTCCTTAGATTTAGTTCTCAAACGTTACCTGCAACGTTCTAAAGGTTTGCAAATAAGGGTCTTAGTGTAACAAACTACAAACCCTGACAATTTACGTAAATTCTCTATTTATCATGCTCTGTAGTGAAATAAAACATGTTTGTAATACCATTTTACACCAAAAACTCAGGAATTGAAAAGAAAAGAAAGAATGAGAAGAAGAATTTCCGCAAATTCAAAAGAAGAGAGAGGGAAAGTGTGTTCAGAGAAATCTTACCTCTTAAGCTCGGCTTTAACTCTGAAAAAAAGATTCCATAGACGGTAAACAATGTTGTCAATTTACTAGCCCGGTCTTGCTGAGTTTTCGAAGGCTGGACCACATACAGCAGGTGAAATATAGTGTGAAATACGACTGATTTATAAAGAAGTAGAGTGGTCTAAACAAAATAAATGTCAAAGCAATTTTTGTACACGCTATGTAGAGGTGGACTAATGAGTCTTTACTTGCCAAAGGGAAGCCGGGTTTTCGTTATTATTTTCTTTTATGATTTTATTAAGTAATTTTTTTTTAATATTTTAGTGTATTTTTAAGGTTAAGTTATTTATTTATTTATTATAAATGGGTTAAGGATATGTATTTTGTCATTTTAGTGGAATAAATAATTTTTAATAAAAAATATTTGGGAAAAGTGTTTCCGTAAACGTATTTTATGGGGTAATTATTTATTGTGATGGGTTAAAGAGCTAAATATTTAATGATTTTGATAGAATAAATGTTCTTCAATCATAATAACTTGGTCAATAAATAATTTTTAATAAAAAATATTTGGGAAAACTGTTTTGTAAACCTATTTTATGGGTAAATTGTAAACGTATTTTATGAGTAAATTATTTATTGTGGATGGGATAAAGAGATAAGTATTTAATGATTTTGATAGAATAAATGTTTTTCAATTATAATAACTTGGTCAATAAATAATTTTTAATAAAATATTTGAGAAAAGTGTTTTAGTAAACTTATTTTATAGGTTAATTATTTATTGTGGATGGGTTAAAGGGATAAGTATTTAATGATTTTGATAGAATAAATGTTCTTCAACGATAATAACTTGGTCAAAAAAATGTGTGAGTAGTTTGTAAGACTTATTTTATGAATTGTGAGACACTTTTACTATATTGTAATATTTTAAGTCAAATAATTATTATAATAAGAAGATAAATCATGGTTGTGATTTAGTTTGGAGGGTTAGTTTGATTGGTCTTGGGGTTTGTGGAACCTTTCAAAGTTGGGAGGTAAGTATTTGACTATCTCTATCTTTAAGGTTAAGTGTCGTAGTAAGTATTGACAGTTTACCCCATTTATCATCTGTGGAACATAGGAAAGTACTTGAGGGGTTTTTCGCAAGGTCGTTGTAACAAAACCATAATTATGAAAAAGCTTGATGGCCTAACTCGAGTGGTTGAGTGCTTTGAGCTTCATGTAGGGGGTCTCGAAGTTGATCCCCTGTGATGATTGCCTATAATTGCATGTCTCACTCAATGTCCTTGTCAGGTTAGGTGCCAATGATTTTGCATTGGATACCATCCATGAATGTAGGAAGTCCCTGGATTTTTCCCACAAGGTTTTCCTTGGAAAAAAATATGATTATGAAATCCCCAAGGATTAGTTCAAGCAGTTAGACCATATGCCCAAGGCATGTTGCCAACANGATTTTGCATTGGATACCATCCATGAATGTAGGAAGTCCCTGGATTTTTCCCACAAGGTTTTCCTTGGAAAAAAATATGATTATGAAATCCCCAAGGATTAGTTCAAGCAGTTAGACCATATGCCCAAGGCATGTTGCCAACAAGGAGACCATAAGCGATAGATTAAAATCCATTCAAGTCTCCCAGGGTTACTAATCGTTATTTTCATTGTCAGTTGAGTCCCCTCCATCTAGATATTCTCAAGAAGACGAGAAACTTGCAAGATTTTCCTTTCAACAAAAAAACATGATTATGAAAAATTCATAACCTAACAATGTGAACTTTTCAAAGAACATAAATGTATTTTAAGCATGGGATTTGGAACTTTGTTTATTCAAAATCCATTTTTTGTCAAATTTAGGAGAATTGGTAACTAGCTGAGATTACATGGATGAGGCTCAGATTCAAATTCAATTGGGTGTCACTATAAGCCCTAGGCCAATGTCAATAGCCTGCAAGCCAGCACCTAGCAAGAAACTCATGACTTAGCAAGGGTTGAGACATCTGAAGACACACTCGCAAGGGGGTTCCCACTCCTATGGGGCACCTACCCTTCTAGCCTTATCACAATGGACCAAATATCTCATCGAAGATTTAAACCTAAGTGGAGAAAGTGTGAGACCTACCTCCCAATAATTGTGCTATTTATCCTTGACTTTATTCAAAATCAAAATTAAGCAAAGAAAAATGACCAGATATATAAATATATTGATTAAATGATTATATGAACAACAAAGTTTACATTATGTGCTTTCTTTTTCAAGAAAATAAATGAAGAATTTATGATAATTAGAATTAATATAGCAAAATCCAATTGGTTTATACAACTAAGTTTGGTTCCATTTATTCTTTACCCGGGGCTAGTTGTCTTGGTTGACTTTATTCTCAATTATGTACTTCTTTCCAACCTCATTTCTCAACCAATTTGGTAATGAAACTTAATATATGATACCATAAATCTAATAAACATAAGTTTTGAAAGCCATCTTCATTGAGTTTATTTATAGTGGTTATTAATTGAATTGGTTATTGTTTTTAAACATAAGTTTTGAAATTGAATTGGTTATTGTTTTTAAACATAAGTTTTGAAAGCCATCTTCATTGAGTTTATTCATCTTCATTGAGTTTATTTATAGTGGTTATTAATTGAATTGGTTATTGTTTTTAGTTTTCATTCACAATAAAGTAGTTAATTTTGATATTATATATAATTTGGATTATATATTTAATAAACATAAGTTTTGAAAGCCATCTTCATTGAGTTTATTTATAGTGGTTATTAATTGAATTGGTTATTGTTTTTAGTTTTCATTCACAGTAGAGTAGTTAATTTTGATATTATATATAATTTGGATTATATAGGTGAATATAAGCTTAGTAGGTTAGTTAGTAGGTTAGTTAGAGTGGGAAAATAAAGAATATAAATATAAGAAGAATAATAATGTTATACATATATATTGATAATAATGTTATACATATATATTGAATGGTTTGCAAAATAAAAGAAAAGGAAAAATAAACGATAATATTAAGAAATTAAAAATTAATTTTTGCACACCAAATGAAATAAAATTATTGATATTATGAGAGGGAAATGAATTTAAGATTGGGAAATGGAAAGGTGAGAATTTTGATATATAAAGAAAAAAAGGGGGGGAAGGTAAAAATTAAAAATTTGTTATTGTCCTGCCTTCCAGGCAGTATACATAGTGATGAGGTCACTTTGACTACTCTATTAATTTGGGTTGACTTTAAAAAATTTGTAACAAACTTAATGTGTAACATAACAAACTCAAAATTTTATTTTTTAATATGTAAAAAAAACTGAATTTTCTTACATTTCATTGGCTGATAACTTTATAGTGTTATTGCAGCCTTCACGTATTTCGAGATCAAAATTAATTCAATGACATGACAGACTAGGTAAGGATAAATTAAATTTATATTTTATATTTATATTTAATAATTTATGGTCTATCAAAAGGATCTATCTACATTCTTCACGCCCGGTGCAAGGTACTCCGCTGGCTATGGACCGGCTTACTCCCTATCAAAGCGTTAGGCCCTACGGGCATCTTTGTATGCATTTATTCTGGCTCGCCTGTAGTTTTCATGGCAGACGAGGAGGCAGTACGCGCAGCCTCGCTGCCTTGTTTAAGATAAACAATGTATGTAATAGAGGGTTTATAATTAATTATGTTAGTGAATTATTTTTAATAAAATATTGTAGTGGCCCCGAGGTGTAGGTAGTCTTTGATGGAGTACATTGTTAAGGCACTCTGTTATGTGAAGTCATACGCACTCCTTTATGTGAAGTTATCAGTTTGAAACCTCAGCTTACCTTGTGTGTATGTATGGGGCATCGTGGGCACACCTGAAGGTTATAGTGGTAGTAGTTGGATAACATGACCAAAGGTTATAGTGGTAGTAGTTGGAAAACACGACCACATGTCACGCAAATACGTGCCCGACTAATACCACCAGTCATAAAAAAAAATACATTACAGTGAGGTTTATAATCAATAAATTACTTTAAAAATGATTTAATAACGGTAGATTAAATTTAAAAATATATGTATATTAAAAAGTATAAGAAGTTAGAGGGGGGATATTTAAGAGGGAAAATAATGTAATGAAGTGGTTTAAGAGGAAAAGCTAAGGGGAAAAAGGAGGTGAAAAAGTTGTTGTGGATATGTGATATAGAAAGACATAAAGAGATTTGAGATGGATTATAGAATGCATTTACTTATGAAGGGATTGAGGATGTGGGAAATTAGGTTTAATATGGAATTGTATGGAATGTTTATGTTTAATTAATATTAATGGTAAAGATGTAAAAGATTGAAGGAGTAGAAAAAAAAAGTATGACAAGAAAAGATTGGAAAAAGAGGGGAATTATGAATATATCAGCATAGATTCATCTTAATTCCAAATCTATCCAAGCGTTGAGAGGGATCAAATCTCTTGAGTTGTTTCGTTTTATTAAGCCAATTTTATTTTTATAAATATTATTATTATTATTATTATTATTAATTGAGCCGACATTATTATTATAATTATAACTATAACATAATACTTAACACTTTACACCTCAACATCTCCCACATACTGGATTGTAGAGTGTTTCTCGATGCAATAAGGGGAGTGAATGATGAAATGAGAAGGAAGATGTAAGCATGTGAGTGAGTGAAGCTAGTAAATAAGAAAAGGGAAACCAAAAAGGGTGAAGGAAATGTAAGGGAGGAGGATGAAGCACGCGAGAACTAGGAGGACATTGAGGAAACACAAGGCAAGGTAATGTAGTAAAAGATAGAACTTATGGGTTCTCTATATGGTTGAGAAGATGATTAATGATATATTTCCATGTTTTGTTGAGTCTACAACCATCTTCATAATTGATGTTGGAAGGGTTCTTTCCAATTTCAAATGCTTCAAAGCAATCTTGTGTTTTGGCCAAAGTCTTTCATTGCTCAAAGAAAATATGATGTCTAATGTGATCAGAATAATGGAAATGGTAGGTTTGAAGCTTTAATTGTCATTTGTGTTAGCAACGTGCTCTTTTAACCTATATTATGTGCCTAGGATCTCAACTATGCACTTTGTTTTAATTGTCTCTAGCAATGCTTTTGAATGATATCTTTGTTTGGTTAATCTTGACTTGGTCATAGAGTCGTTGATTAGGTCATTGTTGGGTTTACTGTTACTGTTTTACAGCCCCATGGTATTTGATGTGAGTCTTTTCATGTTGTTGCATGGCTATCTCCACACCATGCGTGTCTTTGCATGGCAATGGATGTCTTCGCATGGTTATCCCCACTCAATGCATGTCTTTGATATCCTGAGGCCATGCATGTCTTCACATGGCTATCTCGAGGCCATGCATGTCTTTGCATTGTAATTTGATTCTAGTAAAGGAATTGGAGTTGTAATTAATGAAGTCTATTTAATGGCTTGAGATACTCCATTGTAGGAAGCCTCAAGTGGCCAATGTTAGCCTAGGTTGGCCGATTTGGCCAAGGTTATTAACAAATATATATTAGCTGCTAGTTCTCCCGGTTAAGGGTTTCCATGATAAATATTAGCTTTATGTGCATGCTTTCTTATTGTGTTATTTCTCTCTCATTTTTTAACATGATATCATAGCCAAGCAGACTTAGACTCTCCAACGAGAGTGGTTTGATGTTGATATGCATGCTTATGAAGTTGTTGGTAAAGTGAGTGACCTATGGAAGAGAGATATGCACACAAATTGAAGTGATGGTTCATGGGTTTATGAACCATGGTGAATGACACATGGAAATTAAGCATAAGCAGAAGCGCATTGAAGATGAAGTACTCGATGAATGATTTCTTTGGCTCACTATATTTAGAGCAAGGAGGGATGTTGGTAAAAAAGTTGGTAGATGCTTCTTGCATCATTTTCTCAAGCATACAATGGATTGATGTGGAGCATAGGCAGAAGCGCATTAAGGATGGAGTACTTGGTATATGATGGATTGATGTGGAGCATAGGTAGAAGTGCATTGAGAATGAAGTACTCGATGAATGAGTGTTATGGCACACTGTATTTGGAGTAGAGAGGGATGCGGGTAAAGACATTGGTAGATGCTTCTTGCATCATTTTCTCAGGCATACAATGGATTGATGTAGAGCATAGGCACAAGTTCATTAAGGAAGAAGTACTCAGTGAATGAGTGCTTTGGTTCACTGTATTTCGAGCAAGGGGGGATGTTGGTAAAGAAGTTGGTAGATGTTGCTTACATATTGTGCTTGAGCATACAATGTGGTAAGATACTTACTTGGTCTATGCAATTGTATATGGACCAAGAGGGATGCTTGCAATGAAATAGGTTTATGTTTCATAGCATCATGTGCTCATACATACAATTGTAATTATTTTTATGGAGTTATTTTTTATCACATGTAAATGGGCATATGGTTGTAAGACCTATTTAGGAATCCCTACCCCTAGTTTGATGGTTCACTGGTATAAATTCTAGACATAGACCTAAGTGATAGGGCAACATGTTGTATTCCCAATACCTAGTTTATAAATTTTGAGGGGGGTAGGTGTTTATCCCAAGGTCAAGTTTAAAGGGTGGAACGTTGGGTTAATCTTGACTTGTTCATAGATTCATTGATTAGGTCATTGTTGGGTTTACCATTAGTGGTTTACGAGCCCATGGTAATTGATGTGAGTCTTTGCATGTCGATGCATGGCTATCTCCACATAGCCATGCATGTATGTGCATGGCTATAAATGTCCATGCATGTTTTTGCATGGCTATCTCCACTCCATGCATGTCTTTTCACGACTATCTCGAGGTCATCAATGTCTTCGCATGGCCATCTCCACTCCATGCATGTCTTTGCATGGCTATCTTGAGGGCATGCATGTCTTTGCATTGTAATCTAATTCTAGTAAAGGAATTAGGGTTGTAATTGATGAATCCTATTTAATGGCTTGAGATACTCAATTGTAAGAAATCTCAAGTAGCCTCAAGTGGTTGGTGTTGGCCTAGCTTAGCCAAGGTTATTAATAGATATCTATCAAGTGTTGGTTCTCCCTATTAAGGGTTTCCAAAATAATATTGGTTTTATGTACATACTTTCTTGTTATATTATTTCTCTCTCAGTTTTTAACAATCTTAATATGTTGTATTCATACCTTATGATGCTTAAATCCATGAAAGAACAAAAAGTTTCCATAAAAAAAAATGTCATTTGGTGATGCTTGTGTCTTATTGACTTTCTAACCTAATTTATGTTTTTTTCTTTTAAAAATCCTTTTATTTATCTTTTCATGTTGCTTTGATGTCAAACAAAATAGCAGTGTTATGTGATTTGATCAAGGTGCATCTTGAAAAAAGAGAATTTGCATCACTATGATAATAACTTAGGTTTAAACCTTGGCAAGTCTAAAGCTTTAATCATGTATATGAATTGATTGAATTTGATAGTTATTATGTTAAAGTGGGATTTATTACGATAATTTAGAGTTGAAATTCATAACTCTTAAACATTAAAACATATATTTACCCTTAGCATTTAAAAAGAATATTTAGCAACATTTGATATTTTAATTGAAATCTCACGTAGAATATTGTCATGTCACAATAGACCTATTAAATTTGTCACTTAAAAATGTAATTGTCTATAACATAGATTTGTTTAGTGATTTTCAATTGGGTTTAGCTCGAGTGATTGAGAGGAATGATTGTTATCCTACTCACCTAGATTCAATTCCTGAAAGTAACATGTTGATCTCTTAACGAGTATAATATTGAAGATTACGAGGTTTACCTTAGGTACCATCCTTGAAATGAGAAAAAGTAAATAAAAAATAAAAAATAATTTGGAGAAATATGATATTTAATATTATTTATGAAAATAAGATCATCACATAAGGAGAAGTAAAAAAAAAACTAATTTGGAAAAAAATAATATTTAATGTTATTTATGAAAACAAGATTATCACATCTCAATTTCCACTTGTTTTAAGTTACATTATCTAAATTACATAATTTTAAATTATGTAATGATAAACAATACACATAAAATTCAATATAATAATTAATTCACCTTTCATATAATAAAATTCTTCTCTCTCATTATCATGGTAAACTTGATTTCTTTTTAAAGATTTAAAGTGAACATTTTTTTCAAGGAAAAAAATCGCTCAAATTATATTACTGAAAATATAATTTTTTTACATCATCATAGACCAATCTCATCAACAATCACATACATCCCCCGAAAGAGCACAATCTCCAACACGCAGGCTGTAAACGAAGACACATAACAGGGCTAAAAATCCAACAAAACCCGAAGGGAGAAACAAAACAAAAACAGAGCTATAACCCCAACAAAACCTCAAAGCCACCTCCACCGTAAAACTCGGCTATAAACCCCAACATGCACCTGGAAAAGAGCCCTCAAAAGCACGAAGAATGCAAAGGCAAGAAAAAAACGGAGCCGTATCGGTCCATGAAGACGCGGGCAAGCAAAAGCTCGGCCACCAAGCACAGATTCGTCCCCTAGACACCTCCATAGAGTAGTTGCATCCATCTGCAGAAGATTACCCAACTATTGAGCACGAAAACCTCTACCACTGCCTCCGTCGCTGACCTCTAACCCATAGAATACCTTGTCCGCTCTCAGAGCCCGCCGCAGCCTCTAAATGCCGCCACATAAAGCCGCATGAGGTTTTCCCAATCACTGAGCACAAAACCTCCGTCGTTGCTGTCGCCACCCTCCTCCACTTGACCTCGACTACCCTTGACCACTCGCGATGGAAGGGGAAAACCCGAGCATCTCCATGGAAACCAACGTTGCGGCTAGTGAAACCTAGCTGCAGAGCCAGCAAGGAAACCTAATTTGACTCTCAAAATCGCCAAAACTCTTGGCAACTCGACTAACGCTATTCCTAGCAAACAGAAGCTTCACTCGACCCAATAAAAAAAATTAATATAAAACAAAACAAAACAAAAACTAGCCCACTTAACCAATGGATAATGAACCAATTTAAAGTGAACATAACCACTAATAATTCTTTATAACACTTCTTTTGTGCTTATATACTGGAAATAACACCTCAACTTGTAGTAGGCCAATTCAATTTCTGAAATTTTCTTTCCATATTCTCCTTTAGTGCTCGAAATCTCGTCATATTGTTTTATTGTTTTCTTTTCAAATTGTGTAAAATTACAGATAAAGATCAAAGAGAGATTGCATTGCTCTCATGCCTCCTCAAAACCCTGCAAATACCCTTAAGATCTCGGGGATTCATAAAACTCCAAATCCAAAAAGGTAATCTATATTTTCTGCAAAGATTTAAGAAAAGCAAAGTGTTTGGGGAAGGACTGAAAATGCTCTTGTGAAAGTTGTTGAGAACTGAGTCGAAACAACGCCACCAACTCCAATCAACTTTGTCAGGGAAAAAGAATAGACTAGGAGAGAAAGTTCTAAGTCTCACTAAAGAAATTGACCCACAAACTAGTCAAAACTAGCGAGACGAAACCACAATAACCCAACAAGTCAGGTCACCAAACATAACTAGCCAACGTGTCGCCTAGGGAGAAGTCCAAAATGGTTCAGGGTGACAGAGCCATAGCTACTCGACGCAACCGAGAAAAGAAGAAAAAGTGGTGATAGAGACAATGAGCGAGACCGAGGGGCTGGGAAAGGATTTCTCATGCCCCTCCCTCCACAAAAGAGGCCAAAATACCAAACTCCTAACAACCCAACACTAAACAAAAATACATGAAAGAATCTAAATGAAAACAACAATTATGCTACACCATGAGAGTAAAGACCACAAGGGTTGGACTATTACCCGAGACATAGAAGGTTGAAACCGTGTTGGCATATGTTCTTCCCACACCTTCGACTAGAGAATTTCCCTTCAATTATGAACCTAACAACTGCTAGAAAATGAACCCACTGCTCCATGAAACATCCCACAAACTTTCATATTTTGACAATACTCGGGTGACATAATCCCACCACACAAAATGAGAATTAATGCATAAGGTATAAAATTAAAGTTCTTCGTTAATATACTTGTACTGCTTCGGTTAATTTTTGTCCTTGGAGCTCCATCCCACTTGCTTGACACCTGCATACTTTTATTACTTGCCTCGTGGTCCATTAAATCATACCAATGATATGAGATCTTGATGGGTGAACTTAGGGGATAAATGAGGAATACAAAACCCCATTTTTCTTCAGAATTCCTTGAGGCAAACCAAAGGCTTCGTTAGCGAAACCATCTGCCTTACCATTGTGCTTTCTTAAGACGTGAAAAAATGAAATTTTGGCTAACTTCTAAGTGAGTTTTATGATTCTGGATAGTATTGAAGCTAGCTCAAAGTCTTTCGAAGGTTCTTGATGTGTTAAGGACTTTATGACTATCGTGGAGTCTCCAATGACTACCAATTCTCGTATTCCCAAGCTAGTGATGATAGATGAACTCTGATATAGAGTGTAAGCATCAACTTAATTATTTGTTTCAATTCTAAGCCCCCAGGCAAAGGCAAATTCTTGATTTCCTTTAAAATCATAAATGACCCCTCCCACTCCTGCCACCCCTAATAAATTTACTCAATTATTTTTATTTAAAAAATTGCTTATATATAATTTCATCTTATATAATTTTAAATCTTAATTTAATATTTTTTAATTAGTCATCAAGGAGCCCTCCACCCCTAATAAATTTACTCAATTATTATTATTTAAAAAATTACTTATATATCTCATTTATATGGTTTTAAATCTTAATTTAATATTTGTTAATTAAATATACCAATACATCTAAAATATACAAATATGTGAAAAATATGCTATGTATACGTTAGGCACTTGTATGAGTTAGGCACTTAAAATTATTCTCATTAATATAATAACAATATCAAAAGAAATCCTAAAAGTTATAAATAATAAACTATATAGTATAGTTAGAAGTTATAAATGTGGTTTTGGAAAACACATCGATATTGACCCTTTGATGGCTTACTAGCATCAATTTGTCCTAGATGACTTATTCCCTAAGCAACGATTCCTCCTCAATATTGAAGGAAGGGGCTACAAAGCTTTGTATTAGATCTACAACCTATCAACTTGATCTTAGCTTGTTTTTCATAGCAACATGCCACAGGTTAAAGTATTTATTTGGAAATTCAATTATGGGATTCTCCAACTCTTGAAATGTTCCTATGGGAAAAATTCTATCAATGCCCTTTTGCAAAACCTTAGGGTGGCATTAATAACAATTTTTGAGTTGAATAGGCTTTGCTCTGCGTTTTGAGGAAATGAATCCTGGAAAGTTAGAATTCCTATTTGGCATTATGTTTTCAAGGGATTTTGGAGATTGAGATTTCTTGAATCTTATTCATGTTAGAAAACAATTTATGTGATTTGTAAAGGAAATTCCAAATATAAAAAAATTTGTGGTTATTTATTACAAGATCTCAAAGTATTTGGTTACAATTAAAATATTAGGATAAATCATATTAAATGGGGGATGAGATTGAGGGTTTATGCAATGTATTGCAGGGTTTCTGCATGTTGTATTTGTGATGATGCCATAGGGGATAGGTGGAAAGGAAGGTGCAGGTATGTTAATACTGGAGGAGGGGGTGTCACAGAAGATCCACTAGAGGGCCAACAAATATGGTCCAACCCCACAGTCTACACTTTTGAAGACATGTTCGATCTACGATGGACTTCCTAGGTGGGATCAATACCACTGAAAGAAGAAACTATGACCATCATAGGAGAAATGACACAAGTTATTTCAAATCACAATATAGGGGATGGTGACCCAATAAAGAAGGAGGTGAAGGGTTTTGGTGGTGTATCTCATGGAATTCTTAAATGAGAGAATGTTATCTTTGTAGAGAGGCTTGATGGCTCGGATTTGGATGACACGTGGGATTTAAACCATAGGACTGTCAAGTACAAGGATTAATGTTGTTGGAATGATAGCTTTGTCGCTACCTTTAATCCGGATAAGACCTGTGTTGATCATGAAATCCTTTATTATAGTTTAGATCAAAGGTATGACAAGTTTCAAGAGTTTAGTTTCATTGGCGATATGTCGGAATACCAACATATGAGTGGCTCACCAACCCTAGCTTCAGAGAATTTAGAGTTGCAGAATGTGGAAGGTGGGAGGAAACCTAAACATTATCAATGTGTTAAAAAGATGCAAGCTCCAATCAACCTTTTCCTCCGAGAAAAGACAAAACTAAACAAGGTGTTGGAAACGGTGGACTTGGCCCTTGTAGGTCGTTTTCGAGGTAGGAAAAGGAATACCAAAACACTGAAGGTATGGATGAAAACTAGCTTTGAACCCATAGTTGGATACACTCCTCGAGCTTTAATTTTGGTTAGGGACTTGATGGTTAGATCTTTCGGAATGTGGAACATTCAAGCATCTGGTGTATTATAATTTTGTTCTTATAAATACAATTACATATTTTTTTCTTTGGAAAAATATTAATGTGGTTTTGGAGTAAGATTTAAAATTGCTTTTGATTGTTAATAGCTCATTTTTCTTGGGTGTAAGGAAATAGGTCAATAACCCAAGACCGAAAGGTATCTTGCAAAAGTGAAAATCTACCCTGTTATGAACCACCAATAAATTATTTTAGGTGACATGACTTTTTTTTAAATAATAGTGATGAGTTAACTTGCATTCACAAATAATAAAATAATTCACAAATAACAAAATGATAGATATTTTAACTATTGATTGACAACTAAATTATGTTAAATGTTACCACTTCAAAAATAATTACAAAAGTAATTTCTATATATAATTTATAATACACTATTAAATTAATAATAAAATATATTATAATATAAACTAAGTGTGAAAGTCAACATGAAATATATGCATATTAAGTACATATTGTACTAGAAACTAAGTGTGTGAGAGAATTAAGTACATATAGCAATATGTGCACATTATATACTTAAAATCTAAGAAATATAATCATACTATGGAAAATATTTCATCATCATTATGATGAAATTAGAAGTTCACGATGATAAGAATATAGTAAATTTAGAAGTTATAAATATTAAAAATATAATGCATAATATACTATAAATTATTTATAGGGCATAATGTATTATAAATTATGTATATATATATTTGGTCTTTTAAAAGTTAAGGATCATAAGAATATAATAAAGTTATAAATAATAAAAATATAATGCATAATGTACTATAAATTATTTGTGATGTATAATGTATTATAAATTATGTATAATTATTTGTGGTGTATAATGTATTATAAATTAAATTATGTATAAGTTTTTTTATTATATACAATGTATGGTTAAGTTTAGTGAAGGGAAGCAAATATGTGTATTATATATATATGTGTGTGTGTGTTAATTTTTGCTAGCTTAATTGGTTAAGGCATGGGTTTCATTTGTTAGGCGATCTGAGTTCAATATTCTTACGATGAGTTTAGTTGGGAAAAGACACCCAAAAATTCAACTATGTTAAGGGTTGGTGCAATATATATATATAGGCTAGGTGATGCGAGTTCAATACCCTTACGATGAGTTTAGTTGGGAGGAGACACCCAAAAATACAACCATGTTGAGGGTTGGTGCAATCTAGGATGGATGCGATCCCCGAGTGATTTTAACGACTTAAATGCCCTTAGATTGTGATTTCTTAGCCAATGGTTAAAAATGTTGACCCAACACATTTCTAATTATATATATATTACATGGTGTATATCTTTTTACATTTTACTTTTTTAAGAAAAATAAATTTAATAATTTTATTAAAGTCGACAAAATTATAATTATAAATACAGGTTGGTATTTTAGTATGTTTTTGATAGGCCTAATAACATAAAGAGAGTATCCATTTTTCCTTTGCAAAAATAATACAATTTTCAATGAATTGATATCTTTGGTTAATGGCATGTTCTTGGGCTATTTGATTTACATAGAGTGACCATCAAAACTCTAGATAAAGAGTACACAAGATTACAATTCTATGCAATAGTTCAAAACAAAAAAATTCTATTTTTCAAATTGTATTTAACATGTTCATTCTTCCACAATCTGAAATATGGGTACATGTCCCTTACCTATGAGATATTATAAATTACATATCTTTATCATTATTTCCTGCCGAAGGCTGGGAGTCTAGCGATCGATAGATCGTTGACCTTCCATTACTTTACCATTGAATAAATATATTTATGTGATTCTCAAAGTTGTACATAGGAAAACTAAAATAGTTATTATTTGATAATACTTTAACAACTTTTATTTACAAATCTATTGGCTAATAAATTGAAACTCTTATTGCATAACTCTTTTGTCAATCCTAAGTTTTGAGTCTATTATTAGTCCCTGCAAGTAGGGACTCTAGGATTCAATATGTCTTTCACCGTCAATTACTTTGTGTTTGACTTTTAATATTTTTTCGCTTTCCAAACTTCTACATAGGGAAAAATAGTTATTATATTTTTATTATTTAAATTGATTTTATTTAACATCTTATTCGCTAACAAAATCGAAGTCTTAATGTCGAGCTAACCTGAGATAACCTAAGTTATTGCTGAGCTAATATGAGATAGCCCAAGTTTTTAGTCTAAGCCTAAGTTTTAGATACAATCCGTCATACAATGATATTTTTAGTTGTTCCTATGTTATGTTTTATTTATAGCTTCTTGGGTTAATCCCTGACAGACAATGGCTCTGACACTGGACCATCGCCATGAATAACCTTCCCATCGCCATGCTTCAATCACCTCACCGCCTTCCTAGGATAGCCATACCACCCCAAGTCTTCTCATAAAACAACTAATATCCATAACAGATCAACACCAAGAGCAAAGCCATAGACGTGAACATGGATGGTTGGAACATCTTAACTTCTATATGAAACATCTGGTTAAGCAACATCATAAAGAAGGATAATGATAAGCAACATCAAAGAGAAGGCTATCTGAAACATCTGGTTAAGTGGCATCATAGAGAAAGGCTAATGATAGCAGTGTATACTCATGAAGTCTCTACTTCTACTTACAATAACAATAGTCTCCAAGTCTTTACTTCTACTTACAATAACAATAGTCTCGAGCACAATGGATTCTTGTGCTCTTCCAAATTCATGGCAGGTATTTTTCTACCACCTATTTTGTTGCCAGTACTCCTTCAAATATACTAGTGTTTCCATACTGAAAGCTCTTCTAGTTCAAAGCATTCTTCTAGTTCAAAGAGCTCACTAATATATAGTTACTTGATAGCTCTTCTAATTCAAAACACTCACTAATATATAGTTATATAAGCTTTCTCCACTGCACCAACCATCACTTATCTCTAACGCCAACACCTCCAACGATACCAATGTTCCCATACTCAACATCTCTTCCAACTCAGACCACCCACTGAGATGAAGAATTGAAATTCCTTTAGTATTTGGGCGGCATATCCAAGCCAAGACATGAATCTTTGCAGTAGTATGTACCGACAAAACCAACCCTTCTCCCTTACTAACCAATACCTGTCGTACAAGATTCAAGGCACAATTTGCAGTAGGGAGAAATCTATAGAATGTTTAAAGAGAAGGAATACCCCATTTTACAGCCAAATAAACCAGATCCCCACCACCAGGCCTATGCAAATATGAGAAGGTCACACCTTTAGAATGTCAAAGCTAGCTCAATGAATACAGTTTAAAGTGGGTATATCAGTCTAGTTCATAATATGTTTCATATCCAATTCCAGTGGTAGAGGCATACCCATTACCATGCATTACCCAAGAGAGAATGCCACCCATCACCTTCCTTCCCCGAACTACCCTTTAGTTTAGATATCTTACCTACCTAATCTCCTTTAGAATTCGTCATATGAATATCCTTTAGAAATTGCCATCATATGAGCTACCTACTCCTATTCTTGGAGAGGATGGACTAACATCTCTTCTGTCTCAAAAAAGACAGAACTCTCCTTCATTATCAACTTACACAAACCCTACCCACCACTGCTACCCAGGACCCAATTTTCCTCGTCTCCTGAACCCAACGTACTCATGTACACCGATCAGACTCCTACAGACTTGTTGTGCACTCATAGTTTACCTAGTTCCATACCCTGCAAGGGAACCCCATGTAGTTTGAATCCCACCAGCATAAGAGTCGATGCCTCGCTCATTCCTATTGATCTTTTTATACCTGCCTTCCACCATAACTATTCCTTCCTCTCCACTATACCAATAGCAGCAGGTACGATAGGGAGGGAATGGATGCAACGGATCTTCGGTTCCTCCAGTCAAAGCCTCCAGTTAATTTTTGCTAGCTTAATCGGTTAAGGTATGTGTTTCATTTGTTAGGCGATCTAAGTTCAATATTCTTACGAT
>SNQJ01S0030078.1:33325-51327 GCA_010110895.2 Picea sitchensis
CTCATACATCCTTATTGCAGTAGCCCTCAACTCGAGAGGCACTTTTATCTCTTCCAACCTATTCCAAAGGTTTTTCCTAGGAACCATGTCAAAAGCTTTTCTAAAGTCAACAAAACAACAAAAAATATTGGTTTTAGTATTGCGGAACTCCCCTGCAATGATCCTAAAGGTAACAAGATGGTCCACAGTTGAATGATATCTCCTAAACCCGGCCTGGCCTTTAGCTCTTTTACCGTGACTTTCTAGCCAAATGCTAATCTTCTTTTCCAAAATAATTCCATAAAGTTTGGCTAAAATCGGGCTAATCATAATGGTCCTATAATTAGAGGGAATGTTTTTATCCCCATTTTTAAAAACAGAAACAATGAGGCTTGGCGTCCAGGGTTTAGGGAAGCCCTGCTTAACTGCTAAATTGAAGAGCTTGTGTATGTAAGGGATAAGGATTGACCCTCCGATTTTAAAATTTTCATCTTGATAGCCTTCAATGTCCTTAACCTTTAATTATATATCTAATATCAATTTATATTATTAATTTAATTTAAAAAAAATAAATTTAAAAAAAATATAATTTTTTTATTATAATAATCAATAATATTAAATATTTTTTTAATTATATATCCAATATTAATTTTATAAATTTTAAAAAAAAAATGGATTTTTAAATGCTTTCCTATCATTACAACAATATATACTCTTACCAATAAATCATCACAAAAATATTGTAATTAAAATATTATTTTATTTTGAAGATCCACGATCAAATATATTTTCATGAACAAATCATTCTTCAAAAACACAATTGAAATTTTGTTCAACATTGAAGGTCTTAAAGGTTTCTTAATACTTTTTTAACAAAGTATGGTTCTTACTCATTTTTGCATATAGAACATACTTATAATATAGAACATACTTATAGAAAAAATTGTTTGGAACCACAACATATATTTTCATGAACAAATCATTGTTCAAAAAAATAATTAAAATTTTGTTCTACATCGAAGGTCTTAAATGTTTCTTAATACTTTTTGAACAAAGTATGGTTCTTACTCATTTTTCATGTCTTAGATGTTTCTTAATACTTTTTAAACAAAGTAGGGTTCTTACTCATTTTTCATATAAAACATATTTATAGAAAAAAAATGTTTGTAACCAAAACATTGGTTTTAGATGTTTCTTAATACTTTTTTAACGAAGTATGGCTCTTACTCATTTTTCATATAAAACATATTTATAGAAAAAAATGTTTGGAACCAAAACATTGGTGTAGAAATTGTAGATTTAATGAAAAGATTAAAAAAAACTGTAATTTAATGATGCTTGCAAAGATAAACCTTGAATCTAGATCTTCAAGATTCTTCAAACTATTTATCTCTTGATGAACAAATACACGAGACCAAAGAGATAGAGCTAAAGCCACATGAGAAAAGAACACCAAAATTTATAATTGAATAACCATAAAGGTAAAAAAGCTCCACTTACAAAAAAAAATTCTCATTATATAATTTGGTAACGAATATTTAGTATAGAGCAATGGTGCAGTAGTCCCCTTTATCTAGCAACGAATGGGAGCTTGGATTTTCTTAGATGCTTTACGATATAATAAGAAAATAACTAGCATACCCCTGAAGTGGGGGAAAGAGAACACCAAATTGTCCTGGTGATTACGATGCTTAATGATAGAAGGTGTTTCTTTTGGACGATAGATGAATAATCAATAAAGGATACATTTAACAATTTTGTGTGTTTCTTATAATTCATGTATATGCATATGGTAGTCGTGTATAGTGCCCAAAAAATAAGATTCCAACGAGTTAATCATAAATGAATTGTTTCTTATCATTCATTCTTAGTAGCAGTTTATAGTAACCCCAAAAATAAGATTCCATAGAGTTAATTATAAATGGAAGTATGGTGAGAGGAATATTGGAATAAGAGGGAAGTTAGGGTGATCGTTATATATTGGAACATTTTTGTTAGTACAACTCAATCAAAGTGTAAAAAAAATAAGTGAAATGGGATCTATAGGCTAGCGTGCACAAAAATCAAAGAAGATGTTGCTTTCCGCCATGTGTGTTATAATTGACGATCATTTGAGTTGCCCCATCTATAATGATGAAGTAACATCTCTAGAAGCTTTTAACACATTCATGTTACTTGTAAACATTCAATGACAATGCGTTGATACCTTGAATCTAAATTGACATTAAATTCCCTTGAAATTAAAAGTTCATATAATACCAATGTTATTGTTAGACACCATCCTCCCCCAATTAAATGTAATATGACACCCTTAACTATTCTGTGGAAGATATAACCAAAGTAATTTCAACTAATCCTAATGCCAAAAAGCAACAAACCTACATCATTTTAAAACAAGCATCTTTGCGTATGTAGAATCTTGATAACATGGATTGTAGGGAAAATATGAAACTTGCGCTACCTACATCCATGTATCCATATTCAAGTTATAAAAAAATATTGTGATTTAAGAAATGTACAATTTAGAGAGATGGCATCAATTAGTACAAAAGTAATCCTAGGTATTGTTCCTCCACTTCCTTTTTTAACCATTGGTCCACATGTTACACATGATATGCCTCTGAAAGATATTGTGGATATTTTGGATGATGATAAGGTCCTTTCTATATAGCTTATGAATCAACTAGGGTTTCAAGGTTTATTAGATGATGACAGAGAGTTTAATTGAAAGTAATTGCAATCAATTTTAAGATGGAAGAGAGTTTCAAGGAAGCTCGAGAAATCACGAATATGCACCCATTGCAATGAAGTGTTTGATAGAGAAGAGTACCCTAGCAAATTTCAACCCAAAAACCAGGAAAAAAATTACCCTTTAATGGAACATCATGTTCTCATATGTTTGATGCTATGAGGGAAAGCGATTAGTGGCTTAATCACATTTACTTACATCATGTTCTCATATGTTTGATGCTATGAGGGAAAGTGATTAGTGGATTGACCATATTTACTTACATCATGTTCTCATATGTTTGATGCTATGAGGGAAAGTGATTAGTGGCTTGACCACATTTACTTACTGGCTTGGTGAAAGATCTATGTAATCCAGATAACCAACCTCCCTCTCTTTTTAGTTCAGTAATACCTTCCAAGATATTATTTTCTCTCTTAACCAACCTCCCTCTCTTTTTAGTTCAGTAATACCTTCCAGGATACTATTTTCTCTCTTCCCTAAATTTGCTATGTTTGAATGATATAACCTTTTTCAGAAACATTGATAGCTCCCTAATCTAGTATCTATTAATTATTTTCCACATTGTTTTTAGTAAGGGAGTATAGGAAGCAGATTAAATGATGAACACATGTAACAACTTTTATTTTTGCTATATACTTTGAAAACGTTAAAAAAAATGAGCATTCCCTTTCACCTTTCTAGATAGGAGAGTTATAAATATAACCAACTACAATTTAATATAACTAAGATAATTAATATAAATTTAATATAATTAATATGAATTATATTTATTATTATTTATAATAAAAATAATTAATATAAATTATATTTATTATTTTTTTTTATATATATGCATGTATTTTCTATATTGAAATCAACAAACAATTGTGTAAGGCAAATCCCATTGAAAATATAAAACAAAACCCAAGAGAGAACAAGTGCTACAAAATGAACATGAATAACTTAATTTAAGAACTTACATATCATTTAAAATTCTAAAGTGAGGCCAAGGAAATAATTAAAAGGTCCAAACTCTTCATCCAAGAATAGTTGTGTTGGCCCAATTAATTTGACGCCAGGTAAGACAGTGGTCGCTTCTCTCGGTGGGAGAGAGATAACATCTTATATCCAATAGCTTCTCCCTGGGAAAAATCTTACCATTATTTGTGTGAGACTGCAGGTGATTTTGAGAAGAGAGTCTGAACTACGGCTACAAGGAAGAATGGGGATGCCTAGCATTTGTATTTGCATCCTTATTGTGTATGCCTAGCATTTCATTAAGTAATTTTGCATCTCACATATACTCTTTTATGTCATATTTTTCATTACCAGTGTATCATTTCCTCTAATTTAATTAAAATTGCATCTCAACTTATATTAGCCTTTTATTTTATATTTTGTATTATTGTAAATTTCTAATTACATCTCATTTTATATAGTTTTGCATCACCTTAAAACCTTATTGTGTCTCCTTTTGCATTGTTTTTACATTACAAAAGAAACAAAAACAAGTAATCATGTTATATTCAACAAGCATGCATTCAAAGCAACCATCCTCTTCCATCACATCCTTGATTACAACTTAAGCATCATTGCTTAAACAATTAAACCAAAGCTACTCCCATTGTAAAATATGAACATGTTTTGAGGTTTCAATGGCAAAATATACAGAGGAATATATGAAGTGAGCATTATCGTAGTTATCACATGCAAACGATCCAAGCAAGCCTTTAAATACCACAACCATTATACGACAAGTAACCCAAAATCCATAGGTGGTGGGACCCTTAGATGACATTTAAATGAAGGATATTCATCGAATGATTAATATACCAAGTTAAATTGAGATAAACATTTTCAAGATATACTAGTAATCTGTAAATATTTTCAGTATTGTTGATCAAAATGGGTATCAACACCTCCATCTTTCCTACAGAAATCATGTTAATCTCTAAGTTTATGGAAGCAATTAAAACAGATCTTAGAATTGTCAACTTCTTCCTTAATAAGAAAATTCAAGTAAGATTAAAAAACACTAGTATAAAACACTAGGGAAGTAACATCTTGACTTGATTGCAGGAGGTTTCTAACAACAATGAGAGTTTAGATAGATTTCTATACCTCCCATTCTTGTTAAGATGGTCAACAATATTCATCAAATAGTTTCCCTCTCCCATAGATTTACTTGAAACAACACAAGCATGTAATAATAAATTTGATTGAACCAACTTATAAATAGCAATGAAGGGACTTTGATGAGTCACAACTCACGCCCTTAGTGGGTTCTAAGTCATAGGGAATGAACATACATTCACATAGCAGATTAAAACCAATTGGTTCACTAATACACCAAGTTGAAACAACAACATAAATCTCTAAAATAGAGAGAAATGAAGAGATAAAGTCACTTATGTATTCCACAACTTCTCCAATTATGCCTTTTGCACAACGGTTTGCAACAGGATTTGAGCTTCCAAGACCAACGTTTTGTCATTTTTTGTCATTTTTGCTTCTTCTTTATAGAGAAATTAATCTCAATGATACTTTGATGAAGTCAATCTTGATCAACATGCAAGCCATTATTTTTTTAGATTTTCAACTATCTTTAACTCTAATTTTTTTATAGATTTGGGTCATCTTAGGGGCAGCCACAAAGTCAATGGTTGACTTTGTCATACTATAGCCACAAAGTCAATGGTTAACTTTGTGAGACTGTAGCCACAAAGTCAATTGTTGACTTTGTGAGACTGTGTATTGATATGAATCTACAATCAGATTAAGCTCGGGATATTCGTTAAAAGGTCATCGTGGTGATAGGGTCAAATATGATGAACTCTGCATTAATGTATGCATATTTGGCTTCTCCCTCTTCTTTCATGAAGTCAGTTTTGATCATCATCAGGAAACCTAGTTAAGTTGTAATTTTCATTGCAAGTTGATAATCATGATAGGGAAAATGACAATCAATTATGCATTTATGTACGTGTATTTGTCTTCTCTCTCATCTTCAAACTACAGATTCTTCACAACCATCAGAATTATCTACATGACCAACAACTCCATCCCTGCAATCTGTTGTTTGATAAGATTGTGTAATTATGTTGACAGAGAGGCAATGCCCAATTTTTAACCCTATTATAGGTATTCATGGGCATCAAGCGTATTCACTTATGACAAAGGACAATAAATTCTTGAATGGAAGCATGGTAGTCACCTTGGTTTATTTAAGCATTGAATTATAATTTATATTTATGTTATTCATATACTAAACTTACATCCTCTAGAAAAAGGACCAGTAAACTACAGTGTTCCACATGCCACATTTCCCACATCCCCCGGATGGGGGGACGTTTCCCCACATCACTTTTTTTGGGAGATGTGGCGGGGCGCGGGGAGATGTGACTCCCCAATGTGGGGGACAAGTCTCCTTGAAAGGAGGACTCTTGGGCACTCCCCTTGAAAAGGGGGACTTATGGACGTCCCCCCTGAAAGGAGGACTCCTGGGCATCCCCCCTTGAAAAGGGGGACTTCTGGATGTCCCCCCCTGAAAGGAGGACTCCTGGGCGTTCCCCCTTGAAAAGGGGGACTTCTGGACATCCCCTCCAAAAGGGGGACTCGTGCGCATCCCCTTGAATTTTTTTTCCTGATAAGGCTTAAAAACATAAATTTAAATTTAAAAAAGAAAATAATTAAAAATCTAAATAATTATTTTACTAAATTTTAAAAGCTAAATAATCAAAACACAATTAAATTTTAAAAATTAAAACTTAAACAAAATTAAATTTTAAAACACAATAAATAACTTATAAGTTATCACATGCCATCTTATAACTTATATGAGAGTGACTCTGACCCAGAGAGAGATAGTGACATTCCCTTCGTGATGGCTTCNGACCAGTCAATGAGATTGACTCCATGATGGTCATTTTAAAATTTATTTTCAATGTTCATTGTTTTTTCAGTTTTAACTTTTGAGTCTCCATGATAGTCATTTTAACATTTATTTTCAATGTTCATTGTTTTTTCAGTTTTAACTTTTGAGTCTTGACTCTAGATACTGATGACCACAAACCTCGACTAGCCACCCTTTACTATTTTAAATTTTTGAGTTTGAGTAATTCCAATTTACTATTTTAGACTTTGGTATCTACTATTTAGTATTTTGCTTAGTACTAATTTAATTAGATTCTAGATTGATGAATGGTGAATTTAATTTTTAAATCAAAGTATCAATATTTATTATTTTTCTATTTATGTTTCAACTTTCATTAATCATGTTCAATAGTTTATATTATTTACAAATTTGAATTTTCAATTTACTAATTTAGTAGTATTTAGTATTTTAGAATTTACTGATGAATTTGCATGGGATGAACATTGAATTGTTATTGTTGATATTTTGTCATTATTATTTTTATTTTTAAATTTTTTTATTTTTTTATTTTTTATATTATATATGTGATGTTTTCGTCCTTCATTTCTCCAAAATCCCTCAAATTTGGGAGTACTTTCACACGTCCCCCTGCACCTGTGTCCCACGTCCCGGAGATTTGGTGGAACATTGGTAAACTACCAAGTACTTCTAATGCTAGTGAAAGGCTCAAGATTAACCCAAATCGTATTGATTTCTGGGGAATAAAATTGTTATGTTATTTGTGCTCAAACTTCAACACCAAATCCAATCAAACAAGCAACATTTAGATGGTTAATGTGCAAAATGATCCACAATTCAGTTTAGATAGCCCCAAGTCTTTTCTCCTATGTTTTAGCTTTGTCAAGCCTTGTAAAATTTATATGGTTCAAAAACATTTTGAGTTGGTATGTAAGGTTTACAAACCTGGGTTGAAAAAGTAGATTCAATGTGAAGCACTTCCAAAAGGGATTAACATTGAGTCTCTTAGAGGTTTCTCCAACTTTCGAATTTGATAGCAAATAGATGAATTATCCTTTCTTTGATTAAAGGAATTAGCTCTCTATTAGGAATAATATAATTCTCAGTGTTGTACTTATTACTCCACTAAAGCCAAGAAGAACCTCTAACAAGGAAATCTAACGAGGAAATGTGGAATAATTCCCAATATTATATTTATTACTCCAATAAAGCCAAGAAGAACATCTAACAAGGAAAAGTGGAAAATCAAAGGACAAATCTATGCTTCTCCATCCACATCCTCACAAAACTTTTACATCAAAAAACATTTCCACCATTTTCATTCCCCCAAGGGAGATTTTACAATCGTCTAAGATTTCTTACAGGAATTTTTTATATTTTGAGTTCTTTTGATGTGAAAAATAAATGACCTTTCGCAAATTAAAATAAATAAATAAAATAACAATTTAATGGAGATTTTTGGGTCCTTCCATATTTTTGTATTTTTAAGTCTTTTGATGTTAAAATTAAATCACCATTTTTCAAATAATCAATTTAATTTAATGGAGATTTTACAACCTTCTAAGTTTGTATGTTTTTGATGTGAAAAATATATCATATTTTTCCAAATAAATTACATTTTTCTTTTTTTTATGTGAAAAAAAATTGTAGTCAAGTTTTTGTATTTTGGGTATATGATGTCTCGATTGATGCTTTAATTATGATTAGTATGGATATCATTTTTCTTCTAAATATTTCTAGATGTTTTTTGACACGCATTTAACATTAGTGAAATCTCATTATGGATTACCAACTAGTTTTCAAGTGGCCAAATTTTGTATTAATAAAATCTAGGCTAGTAATTCGATTTTTTCTTGCTTTTTAAAAAACAATCAAATCATTTAATGGTCAATCCACTTATTCCAAGAAGTCGTTCCATTAAGAAATTATCAATTTATGAAAGGGGTAAAAACAAATCTCACTCCCTTCTTAAAAAATAAGTTTTAAGGTAGTGCCATTTATTTTTTCTTTGGATTAACAATTAGTTATGGAGTTGTATAATTTTGGAGCAAACTTTCTTCTTTGGGGGTGGGGGGAGTTAATATGCAAATATGTTTTGCATATTAACTCCCCCATCCATACCCTCATATATGGGGTGGGGCTGGAGGGAGTTAATATGCAAAACGTGGGGGTGGGGGGAGTTAATATGAAAAACATATAATATGGTTTACATATTAACTCCCCCAACCTCACATTTTGCATATTAACTCGCCTCATCCTAACCCTCATATATAATATGTTTTTCATATTAACTCACCCCACCCCCACCTCATATATGAGGGTGGAGACAATAAAATTATACAATTTCATAAATTTTGATAATGTAAATAGATTCATAAACCCCATTCTCATTAAAACAACTCCATACTACAATTTCAATTATTAAAACTTGTAATACCAAGCATCCTTCAAAATCCTAACAATTTATGTTGTAAGAATGATACTTTACTATTGATGTCATTTATCAAAATTTACTTCAAACTACATATCATTATAAGTTATAGCTATAACAAAACATTTTGAACCAACATTTAAATGTCACTACTAATATAAATTATCTAAAAACTTTAATACCAAAATACTTTGTTATTGTTTCAATACATTTTAAACTCTATGTTACCTTTCTCAAAGAAATAATGTTCTGCCGAATCAATGGATTATTTGTTATTGTTAAAACAAATTATGTTGTACCCTTTCTTGAGTATTGAAGATATTTTGAAAAATAAAATTATAGATGAAAATGTAAAAAGAATATTAACTTTGTTTAGTAAAAAAAAGATATTGATAATCAATTCATTTGTAATTTATGTATGAATGTTAATTAAGATGTTTGCATAGCCTTTTATGGTCATCATTTTCTAAGCATAGGATAAGTGGAGGAGGAATGTATATTAATATTATAAGTAATGTTTTTAGGAATGAATGAGATGGATAAATGATGAGAAGAAATTTAGGCTTCCAACTAATTATTTTAAGGGTTCATTACGAAGTATTTAAAAAAAATTGATCAAATTTCAAGCTCCAAATACCCATAATAAAGAAACCCTTAGATAATTTCGAGCCCCTCTACTTAAAATTGAGGAAATCTTAGTAAATCTCAAGTCGATGGAGCTTGAAAAATTTTCACACAATTTTGTGTTAAAAATTTTCATCATACAAGCAATTTAACTCATGCCATGTCGCTCCCACACATGTGCATTTGAGGACGCGGGTCCTACCATATCAGCGGGTGAAAGTATTTTCTGCGCTAGTGTATTCGTGGGAGATGAATATCTTTCACCGATGTATCGGAAAAGGCCAAAAAAATTGTGACACTAGTGGATCGGCGTGAGAAGTGAATCACTCATCGGCGTATAAGCATGAAGGAAATATCTTGGACTGCCAATCTATCAGCAAGAGATGTGATTCATTCATTGGTGTATCAGCGAGGGAAGCAAATCCTTCGTCAGTGTGTCGGTGATAAGAGAAGGTGATGGAGCGTCGATGTATCAGCGAGGAAAGTGCATCCTCCTTGAGCT
Source organism: Picea sitchensis (assembly GCA_010110895.2). Classification (NCBI taxonomy): domain Eukaryota; kingdom Viridiplantae; phylum Streptophyta; class Pinopsida; order Pinales; family Pinaceae; genus Picea; species Picea sitchensis. The sequence goes on from SNQJ01S0030078.1 coordinate 43,485, forward strand.
TAGCTACTATGAGGGGCAATTACAGTGTCACAAGGTATTCATATATCAAGAATGTTGAAAGCTCAGGTCAATTATTTCTTATATTTGGTGTTGCTCCTATGGCAACGAGCATCCATATCCTCAATGGAGTCATCTCCGCATCACAAGCCTTGTTTCGCTGCTAACAAGAATCCGTAGCCCCGATGGAGATACCTACATGTCCCGCATGATTTCAAATTCTATTCCCAAGCCTTTACCTTTGAACATGCTTTTCTCTTTCTTTTATTGTTAAAGGGAGGTGGATGGGGGATTTCAATCTTCCTTTAAAGGAATGTGGGATGATACATGTTTGTGATATTTGCTTGGATATGCATGTGTATATATAAGCTACTTCCTTATGCAGTGTGCCTTGAGACACTCCATATGCTTTTTGTTATGAACATCATCCATTTAGTTAAGTGTGAGTGCATAGGTCTCTTTGAATGTGAATAGTCACCTATCCAGCATGGGGGATTCACTCAATAAGATTATGACATAGCACATCCGTTAGTGGCATAATAAAGAATACCCCTAATTTCACTAAATATTGAAAAAAAAAACCTAAAATCTTTTTGTTGACCCTCCTCCCAATACATATGTACAATTTTAAAAGACCCTATTTTTACCAGATATCCTAGGTATCCATTTTTTATGGCATTTTTAATACCCCTTTTTATTTCTATCTTTAGTATGCAAACAATCATGATCTTGCAGTGATGCTACTGATTTTTGAGGCATTGGTTATCCAAGTGGAGCCAAACTCTCTCACCAACATGAATTTGTGGTTCAACTCAATGTTGGGCATTCAATGCGTTGTACTTGGACTATGTCTATTAAATGATGGAATTCGCTATTAACCTTGGCCAAGTTCTGCACAAAAGAAGAAACTTTGTCTTGCTTCTCCTACTGGTAGGATATGGATGAAGTAGGGATAACAACTATAATCTCATAAGGAGCTAAAGGTTGGAAGCCAAAATAGACCTCAAATGGGGTGTGTCCTATAGATACATGAGTGGCTTTGTTGAAGTTGTGATGCAATATATKAAACTATTGATCATATAGATCGTTTTGTTGATAATAGATGCAGAGTTCACGAACCAAGGATTTGTTCAATACATTATTTTGGCCATCAATTTGCGTACAATTTGAGAACAAAAAGCAATAAAGAACCAAAAATAAAAAAATTTGAACTTCAATAAATGTGCATTGTGAGTACCAATAACAACAACCAATTAATCACTTCAACTGATATCCAAGTATAKATAAAAACCATTTGTATTTTAGACAAAATAAGCCTTCAAAATTTAAGTGAACCATTGAGGATATATAACTTTTTTGTGTTACACTATTGATGATGTGAACCATGTTCCCTCCAAATACATCACATATATAATGAAAACAAAACCAACATCATGGGGATACCCTAAAATCTGGAAGCCTTGGATTAGTTTCCAATGCATGTGTGCTATTTTCATTAGTATGCTTTAAACAAATCACAGTTCCCAGTTAAAACAAACCTGAAAGTYGGAGATCTACAATGAGTTTACATGCATGCGTTGCTTTGCTTGGTGTTTTTATAAACAATTCTTTGCAACTCAAATCTTGTTCGATCATATTTGAGAAACACCTGGAAAACATCAAAACAATATGATGGAAACTAAATTATACCCAAATATGATAATTTTAAAAAATAAAATCTCAAAAGCTTGCAAACACATCAAGCAAGTAGTATAGGTAAGGACAATGTGAGGAAACAAAATCTCTTTCTGAAGAATTAGACATGAAATCAACAAACACTAGTCTGCATTTGAAATAAATGGCACTCAATATGAAAAATTATTTCACTAATATTCTTTTGTAGCCAAGCCCACATCAACGTGACACACTGAAGACGTTTATTTTCTATGGTTTTCTACACAGCATGGGCCCAATTGGTTGATGTGTATGCCAATTGGCATACACATCATGTCAATGGGATGTTGTGTATGCCAAATTGGCATACACAACAGGACATGAACTATCATTTGAGGAAATAAATGTACCCAGAACCCCGCCAATTGCTTGCAAATCCGAGTCAATCCATAATTCAAGTGGGAGATTAGGTAATTTTATCCAGGACAGAGCAGTAGATAAATTTTCAAGACATCCTAATAAATCTTAGTTACAACCTACTAGATCACTTTGACAATCTCTGCAACATAGTGAAAAACCTCAAGGCCAACTCTAAGGTAAAAGTGATATATATGGAAGAAATAAGCAACATATCCATTGCTTGTTGGTAAATGGAAATATCTCATACCAAGGATAAGTCCCAAGTTGAATTCATATGAAATGATGTTAAATAATCAAAGGAATAAAGGGAGCAACCCAATGCCCACAAGTAGCCATTCAAATCAAAGGATATGTTTGTCCTAAGTCCAGTCTTCCGATTTTACTTCATCTCCATCATATTTAGATAAATAATCCACTCCATAAAAGATCTTAATTATTGTTACATGCAAGGATGATGTCCATTGTCAGAGAACAAAGTCAGAGGGTAAATTATAATCAATTAGTTATGAACACATATTACAAGATGGCTTACACACTAACAAGAAGGAATGCATTATCATGAATACAAATTTAATCTTTAAAATATAATGTATATATTTTGAGTTGCAATTATCATTAATATTTTAATAGTTCCCATGTTGCTCATGAATTATTTTCAATTTCAAACCATAGATGGAAAATGACTGGTAGGGAAACCTCAACCACATATCAAAATATGTACATATTCAATAGAGAAACTTACAATGTCAAATAAACAAAACATGTAACCATAAAAGATTGAAGAGAATTTGTAGACTCTTAACATTTTTATTTGTCAAGGGAAAAAAAAGAACAAGGGGTGAGCACTAACAATATACAAGCATACACTAAAATTGTAGGATGTATTAGAAATTCAAAGAAATAAACCTCTAAACTAGTAGCAACAAGTTTACAATAGACCTGGTAAACTTCAAAAGCCATTATATTGACAGGGTTTGTCAAATAGTCAATGGACAATGCAATAAGCATCCAAAGGTTACAACTGAAATTATCATTCTTCAAAATGTCCCATTCATATAAGTATAACATAGATTGAACTTCAACAACAAGATAACTATTAGGAGGAACAAAATATAGAGAAAAGGGATGAAATAATGTAGTCTTGGTGTTTTTCTTATTCTTCAAGTAGAGTTACATACATCTGCAAAATCAAGTTGTAATTCCCCCTAATAGCACCTCATCCATCATCAGATCAGAAGAAGAAAGATTATTATCAACAATTAGAAGACTGGCATTAGAGGGGAGAAGACCAACATTAGGAGGCAAAGACCCCAATTGAGAAATACTAGATTGCTCATATGGGGTAGAATGAAAAGAAATTGGAAACTTCATAACCCGAGGTTTGTCAGCCAAAATGTTCCTCTATATCTTGTCAAGATGCGCCATTTGTGAAGGTTATTCTCACAATTCCTCATCACCATAGTCAGTGTTCACATAATATCCAACTCTGATGAATTCTTTCCCCTAGTAAGAGAAAGTCAACAATAACACAATAACTCCAATAATGTCTTCATTAGGAATCTTGGATGGATCAGGAGGGTATGCATGTTTTGGAAGACAACAATGATTCAAGCCTTAGAAAGACTAAAGAAAAAATCAAGCCCTAAGTTGAAAAAGGAATCACATGGGAATTAACAAAATTGCAGATGGCATTGAATGCATAACCAAAGAGAAACATATCTAAAATACAAAGTGATAGTTTCCAACATTAACATGACCAACAAGTATGCTTTCTAGAACGTGATCATACTTCTCATCTTCTGCAGATCCCACATATGTCAACTTCCATTCCAAATCTGCCCACAAAAGTATCCAGAAGTGAAAACAGATATCCCCAACAAATAACAATTATAACCAAATAGATTTTAGTTTTTAAAACTACACAAACAGAAATTCCATATTTTGCTAAACTTGCATAGATCAAACATATCTTAACTACATAACCAAGAAATGCCTTTTAACACAAACAATGTTATTATTCACACAAATTGATCACATGCATCATCTCTCAATGAGAACCAGACTTAGGGTTTCCAATGTTATAACACAGGCATAGCCTTAAAAAGATAGGATGGCTACTAAAAAGGTCTAGATATCTCATTAATTCTCCAAATCAAATACAAATACTTGTTCAAGCATTTATTGGCCAGATTTTCAGTATCCATTGCTACTATTGACAACGGGACACAATAATCTTGGCCACAATGTGCTAGAGACAAAAAAACCCTCACCTTATTGATAATTGCAGTCGACAAGGCAAAGCATAGAGTTTCAGTCACAGGCCCCCGAGATGATAGCTAACATGTTACCCATCTTCAATACTAACGTTCTATGGAAATTTTGTATGTTAGTTGTATCACTTTAGTTTTATTGTTAGTTTGCCTATGGACCTATCTGTTTGGGAGAGTAAAGGCCATGTTTGCAATAAAATTATCTAGCACTAATGTTGCTTAAAGAACACGCATCTTAAAAGTTTTTGTTGGACTTTGCAGTTTGCTTGTTTGCACGGCTGTGTTGAAATCATCCAAATGCTAGATCAAACAAGGAAACATTTAGACTTTTCCACACTTCTAAATTCATCTGCTAATATTTAAATTTTATGCATTGATCAAAAATCCAATCCTAGGTATACAAAACTACCGCAAACAACAAGGAGGATGTTTATCCATTGGATTGAAGTTAAATAACAAATGCACACATCAAACAAAGACAATGCTTCAACCAATAGGGGACGGATTCACCGGTGAGGTTGAGAAAATGCTAAATTGTTCACTGGGGTTTCATTCTCAAAGTGATTTTCCCCACCCACATAAGATGAATTTCAAAGGTACAAAGCTAGATGCAATTCCTAGGAAATGTCAATATAATGAAATCCCTAGACCAAATCCCTAGACCTAGTACCTAAACCAAAAGAAATATGTTTTTTATGGCAGCCCTCCAAGGCATGTTCTTGATACACTTCCACCAACCCAAAAAACACGTTTTCCTAAATAATCAAGCAAGTGGACTTAATTGTTCCACAAAACATAGGTTGAAAAAGAAGATCAGTTACCTTTTCCCTCCCAAAGGAAAACCCCGTAGAGAAACGCAAGTGACACTTCCCTAAATTCATGGATGGCATCCCTAGGGTAAACCCATCGACATAGACTAAAACACTTAACCAAGGAGACTCAAACCAGGCACTTGCTAACATAAAACTAAAATTCCCAACAACATTTTGCATACAAAGCATGCCATGTTTGGAATGCACAACAAGCCATGTTGGCATACACAGCAACTCATGGGCTATTGTGTATGCCAAATTTGGCCAAGTGTATTGTCACCAGGATTCTAGGTCATTTATTTCTAAATTTGACCCCAAATGTATATTTTGTAATTTTTTGCATACTTACTTCCATTGAATGATAAACTGGATTATAAATTTTACTAAGAAAGCAATTGTATATCAGTTCTAAAACTCTTTCCTACTAACAAGAATTCTATTTCCGATTGAAATAGTTATTCATGCCAAAAATTAATTATAATAACCTAAAAATAACTAACAACTATCAAAGTTTTCCTATGTATTGAATTGTAATCAGTAAATCAACATACAATGGAAAAAAGTAATGAGAAGGCATGGAAAAACTTCCATGGCATGCACTACTCCCTCAATCTTTTACTTGATTACCATTAATATACATAGGATCAAATATGATGAATGGGAATAGCAAGAGATTAATATATGTTGTGAGAATTAGTGATAACCCTGATAACCCCAAACAACAATGATGATTAACATAATTTCTAATATTAATCATGAACAATACCATCTTGCATAAATAAACATTTTCCTATGTCCAAAAACATTAGAAGGTAAGAACATGTTCCAATACAATTATGAAAACACTAGGAAGACTTGAGATAACTAACACTTCATCCTTTTCTATTTAATTCAAACACCAATCAATAAGCCTAATCGTAGGATAAAAGAATTTTATAAAAGCACTGCGATAACAATTCATAAATTCCCCATAAAACATCCATCAAATAAAGTCACAAAAAATCATAAACTTGTCCACAGTATACACTCACATACGCACACACATTCCAAAATGACTCAAATGTACATGCATATTACAGAATGTCATATCATGCACAAGGAAAAAATGGCATGCCATATTGAAATGTAAAACGGAAGAGTACCAAATCCACATGTTCAAAATGTTAAACAAAGACACTCATTGACCTCTACACCCTTACCACTACAAGAGAAATCTATGAATTTGGTATTCCTCTTCTTTTTGTATGAGAAATATCAAGGTTGCATGCATCAAGTATTTTTGTTCATTTTACAAGAGACTTGAAATGAAACAATGTTTATAAGTTATAATTTAACAAACTTACAAAAAAACACCATAATTCAATATTAAAAAAACTCACTGCAAATGAGAAGGGTAGTCTTACCCATGGCATCCTCTTCCTTGTTGTAATTATCTTCATAATGTTAAGATACACAATTTTCAAACACTAATTTAATAACCAATTCAAAACAGCTACAATGAATTCCATATTTTCTTGATAACAATTTCATCACAGTATTGATCTCACCAAGAAATTAGGGATGATATTAGAGATTGGATTTCTTTGTTAGGAGGTGGAGTCATTAGAAATTTGGCATGAACAATGGGCCTATGGCTGTTGTGCATGCCAAATTGGCATGTACAACAGCTCAAGGGTTGTTTTGCATGCCAAATTGGCATGCACAACAGGCCTTGGGTTGTTGTGCCTGCGGTGCATGACAATTTTGGCATGCACAACAGGTCTTGGTTTGTTGTGCATGACAATTTGGCATGCATAGCATGCCTTGTGCTATTGTGCATGACAAATTGGCATGCACAGTAGGCCCATGGGCTAATGTGCATGCCGAATTTGGCATGCACAACAGATCCTGGGTCTATTGTGCATGCATAATTGGCATGCACAACAAACTAGTAAAGGGTCAAATCTTTAAAAATATCTCTCTAAAACAATTATTAGACCTTTGAAAGAAATCAAGTTCAACAATAATTGATGTGACTTAGGTTATGAGCATAACTTGATATTTCATATAGCTTACTACTCCAAATAAATTGACCTTTTAGATGTCCCTGAAATAACAAACATTGTGAAAACAAAGACACTAAATCATACTACAACTACATCCAATGGTCTAACTAATGAATTAGAGAACATTATTAGTATCTACAACATTGATGTGTGAGTATCCCAACTTCAAAAGTGCATAATCATGCACATAAAACTCGAGGTCATAGTGAGAATGTTAGTGAGAAAGCCTCTAGTGAGAAATATTTGAGAAGCTATTTAATTGTTTCTAATATTTTCAAGGTATTCAAATGTGGCAACCTCAGAAGGAAGGTCATTACACAACATACACCTTACATTCATAAAGGAATGGCATACAAGTTATTAATAAATAAACAATCCCAATTTCGTAACAATATAATTGGCATAATTAGAATCTTGAATGTTGGCAATGTCAAAGTATATGCCACAATATACTATGTATACTCGAAACAATCAACAAATGTATACTTGAAAAGAAATACAATATGGGCATGGCCACCAAAATTTGATATGCAAAAATAATGGCAAAAGTGTCCTCAGACACACACTTTTATTAAATAGGAAAATAAATTACATAAGAGACTTTGCAAGAGTTTACACCCGAACAACACAATTCTCTTGCAATGAG
>SNQJ01S0030078.1:51337-92987 GCA_010110895.2 Picea sitchensis
TTGGTAGCAAATGGTTGTTTAAGAAGAAGTTTAATTCGATATAATGAATATAAGAAAGGTTTTCCCCGGTTGAGGGTTTCCGGTATAAATATTTGTGTACTTTGTGTATGAGCCATTGATTAAATTTTGTTTTGCTTAAGAATCTATATGCATTTCTTTACTTCACAGGTTTAAAACTTACAATTTCAAGGGAGATAAATGGCCTACAATAATATGAAAAATACATTAAAAAATGAATTGGTTTCAAAAAAGATAATAAATAAAATAAAGTGCATATTCAAATTCAAAAAGGAATTAAATTAAAACTTTCATAATTAACACACCTGAAGAAGAAGCACTTGGATTTGTAGAACCCATATGTAATAGCGATGGTGATGATGGAACCAAGAACCTAGTCAAACTTTGTTGGGACTTCTCAATGGTAGGCTTCTTGGATCTACCGGTTGTGCCAATCCTCAACCTACTTGTATTATGAAAAGCCTCATCTGTAGAAGTAATATGCTTCTTTGATTTCATGTGTTCATTCAAAAAACTGACAATATTACCACTATTTGGCACTAAAAAAAACCATTTATTGCATCGTGTACATTCCACTTTTAATTTTCTCTTGTCCTCGTGTTCTGCAAGTGTTTCTTCCACCACCTTGAACAAATCAAGATCCTGTTTCATGTTGATTTAGAATTTTGATTGCTTTCTCAATCTCAAATTGATCTCCAACCATTGTTGTTCGTATTGCTTCATCATTACATGAAGGAATTTGACTATTTCCCACTACTAAAATGTTATGTTGATGAGTTGTCGATCTGATATGAGAATTTTTGAAGTTGATAAATGTTCAAGTTGCCAATGATATATCCCTTGTTCCATAATCAACACCACAATTTTCACACAAGATATTTGTTTGAGGTTTTCCCTTTTCTAAAGATACTTGGACACTAAGCTTCTCCCTAACAAATTGTTCCATTAAAATATTCACTGTGTTTTTCCAAGATACCAATACAACAAGATCAACATATATTCCTTGTTTTATAGACTCTGACGCAATTTCAAATCTTGGTTGTTTATGCATAGGTTCCTCCACATGCTCGCCAATGTTTCCAACATTTGGAGCTTTTTCCTGCACACCTGATCAAAATGTTTCAATTTTCAATGTGTCTAGTTTCCTCTTGACAGCTATGGTTGTTGTTTCCAATCTCCATTTTCCCTCTTGCTTTGGATTTAACGAGTGCCCTTTACTACCAAAAAACTCAAAAGGATATCCAATGACTCCATCATCCACAATTTCATGACGAATTTCAGAAAATGTAGAATTTTTTCGACCCCTAACTATGCCAAAGACGTAATTCCCTTCACTAGCTACAATTTCATATTCCAAAGACATCTACATTTCCATCCATATGTACCTTAGTAAATTAATAACAACAAGTATACCAATTATTAAGAAAAAATAAATTTAAAATGACATGTAGATGTAACAAATTTATAGCTACCTACAAATATATGGGATTAAGAAGAAAATTTCAACCTAAATACTTGAAATACTAGACACTATAGATTACCTACACTTTTTTCTTACAAAAATTGCAATAAGGTGTCAATGTGGATTGGTGGTGGTATTCTTTTTGTTTTGTTTTTTGGTGTTATTATTGCTGCTACCATACATGGACTACTGCAAGACAAAGTAGATTGTGAATGACAAAGGTAAAAATCCATTTCTTTTACAGAAATGTATAAACAAATATTGGCAAATGTTCTAATTGAGATGAGAAAATGGATTAAATGGAATGTCATTCAAGGCTAAGTTCCCTCTTGTTTATTTACATGGCTAAGAAGTGTTAAAACAAACAAATCTGAAACTATAGTCTCATACTTCACAACGATTCAATAGGTTCATGATGAACTGTCAGTTGTTGGGGAAGTTGTGGATGAGATGGAACTTGTAAAATTAGCATTGAATGGTTGTACCAAGTAGTGGGATACATTTGTGATAGGTATCCTTTCCAGAGACAGGCTTCCTGATTGGGCCATATTATGGGATGATTTTACCCAAAAGGATATTTGGGAGGAATCTATAATTGGTGGACAGTGCAAAAGTGTAGATGAGGATAATCTTTCTCTAGTTTGGAAAGCAAAGAAGGGCAAGGGTAAAGCCAAGCAAAACCAGAGTGGAGGAGCATCTTTACAAAGGAATATTGACTTGAGAAAAGTTAAGTGCTTGGGCAGGGCAAGTATGCAGTTGATATCTTGAAGAAATTGAGGATGGAGGATTGCAGGTCAATGTCTACACCTATGATCATTAAGTACGTGAGGAAGCTTAATGTTTATGAGGATGAGTTGGTGGATCCCGCTTTGTACATGTAGTTGATCGAGTCCTTGATGTATCTAGTCAACACTAGGCCAAATATTTTCTTTGTAGTGAATACACTCAGCGAATTAATGGTGGAGTCGAGGAGGGTTCATTGGGTGGTAGTAAAGCATGTGTTGAGGTATCTTCGTGGTACAGTGGACTTTGGACTAAGATATATCATAGTTCGCATAATGCAGTTGTAGGGGTACACAGATTCAGACTGGGAAGGGAGTGTAATGGACAAGAAAAGTACTTTTGGATGTTGTTTCATCTTGGTTTCCGCAATGATCTCATGGTTTAGTAGGAAGAAGCACTTAGTTTCACTTACCTCAGTAGAGGCCGAGTACATGGCAGCAAGTATAGTGAGTTGTGAGGCTATTTGGATTTGCAAGATGCTCACAGGGTTATTTGGTCCAAGCATATAGAGATCAAATACCACTTCATCAGAGACAAGGTCCAAAGAGGTGTTGTGAGATTACAATACATATCCACGGGGGACCATATAAAAAAACATTCTCACCAAGCCTCTAGTGAGAGGGAAAAAAAATTTCTTCAAGGACAAGCTAGGGGTGGTGGAGAATCTCTTTTTTGCTAAGAGGGAGTGTTGATTTCTATAATTTATGGGTTTTAAATAAATTGTTGAAGTAAAATAGATTAGATCTGGTATAAGAGAATTAACTCTTTTGAAGGATGTGAACTAATAATTCTCAACAATGGGGCATGAACCCACCAGAAGAGAGGCTAGTGAAGGTATGAAATATCAGTTATAATGAGGGGTAGAGAGTGCATATCATGAAAGGACTAGCGGTATTTCCCAATAACCGTTCAACATCTGGTCAAGGTGCAGTTGCAGCCCACAACCGCTACCTATGTAGAAAATCCTAGATTTGGGGCTCTATTTTACCTCGTTCAAGTGCAGCAAGGGACTCTCGACCTAAGAAATCGGTCATGGGTTGGGTAACCTCACAGGAGTTGGGTGGCTCAAGAAAGCACACACAGATATCATATTTACCTTTTACAATGGCACTGCCTTATTCCATCATGTAAATTAATCAGTGGTAGTCAGGATGTACTTATGTTACTTTGATGAATGAGGATTGATCTCCCTGATTATGTCTAGCTCCCACTATTCAAATGGTTCTTTAATAGTTAAAAGTTGCAAAGGAACTGTAGATTTTTTCACGACCGACCTATTTCTGACAGACTTTGCAACTCCTTACATAAGTATGTGAGTCTCTGAATACTAGAGGCCAATAGTATCTCCAGTAAAATGTCCTCCTGCTAGCCTATCATGTAGCTCTTTGAGAACTCTATCTGCATCTTTCTTCTCCGGGCATCAAAGGAGAACATTGTCATGATTTCTTCATAAATGAATGTCATTTATGAGTTGATAGTATGTTGATTTGAACCTCAAGGATAGTTTTTGTTTGGGGTTCAGATGATTGGGGGTGGTGTCATGCTACAAGTATTGCTTGAGATCATTGTACCAAGAGTCATCAAGTGTTGGCACATAAGGAGATCATTACATGCACAATGATAGTTCTTCTTCCCAACCATCTTCATGTTGATATATGGATTCTAAGGCTTCTTTTCTTAGCTTACATGGGCCTTGACCTTTCACAGTGATGGAAGGTTTAAATTATAGGTCGTATTCCTTCTTAGTTGTCATCCAATTTCCTCTATGTTCTTTGATTTCTTTCTAAATAAACAATGATCTTACAACTAGGTGAGGTATAATCACTTTGGTGTGTTTCTTCATAATGTAGGACATGAATTGTTTGATGGATTTTTGGACAACAAATGATTTTTTTTCCACCTCAGGGTAATTTAATTTGAACCCCTATAGACCATTGATCATAAATGAAATGGGGTGTTCATTCCCTTTCTCATCCTTTTGAGTGAGCATTGTTTCAAGGGAATGATTTGAAACAAAAGTATACAACAAAAAGTCCTTGGAAAAGTTTGGAATTTGAAATGCAAGGATTGTTGATATGGAATCCTTGACTTTGTCAAATGCATATTTTTCAATAGATTTCCATTTGAACTACACATCCTTCTTAATCATCTGTTGAAGAGGCTTGAATATCTTTGTGAAGTCTGATACGAATCTTCTCACAAAATTTATCTTCCCAAAGAATGATTACATGGAATTTTTGTTATTGGGCAAAGGAATCTGCATAATTGTTTTTGTTCATTCCGGATCAACATAAACCCCATATTTTGAGATGAAATGCCCTAGTAATTTTCCTTCTTAAATAGAAAAGATGTTTTTCTTAAGATTCAAAGTTATGTCATATTTTCTGCATCTTTCAAAAAATATGTTTTAGGAGATGTGAGTGATATGATCTTTTCGTAGAACAAATGGTCACATCATCAATATAGACCAATAAAGTTTGATCAATCAAACATTTAAAAGTAATGTGCATGGCGCGTTGGAACATTTCTCTCGTGTTAATTAAACCAAAAGGCATTGTGTGGTAAGCAAAAGTTCCCCACTTTATACAGAAAGTGATATTTAATCGGTCCGGTTCTGCTATGAGAACTTAGTTGTAACCTGAGAACCCATCTAATAAAGAGAATATTTTTTAACCTAAGATGAGATGCAATATTTTCTCCATAGGAGGACCAGGGTAGTTGTCTTTGTTATATTCTTGATTTAAGTTCTAGGAATCTACATGAAGTCTAATCTCCCCAGACTTCTTCTTGATAGGAACTAGATTCGTCATCCACATTGAATGATGGATATTGAAAATTATTTGAGCATCCAATAGCTTCTTAATCTCCTTTTGAATGAGAGGTTCCAATGTAGAATGCACTTTTCTTAGTTTTTGTTGGAAAGGCTTGATGCCATCTTTGATGCGAATGATGTGTTGGAATATTCGGGTGTCGAACATTTTCAGATCTTCATAATTCCATGTGAAGACATCTTTGTACTTCTTGAAGAGTTGAGAAAAGGTACACCTTTCATCTTTTGAATAAAAATTTCTCAAATTGATAAACTTGGGATGCTCAAGGGTTCCTAAATTTACCAAAAAGTGCATCATGGTGGATTTGTTTTTCTTAGAATTGGTCATCATTTTGAATTTAGATTGTAAATCAAACAGCGTTTCCAAAGTCAATACATTCCTCGGGACACGATTACCCATGATGCCATTTGTTTCAGTATGAAATTTCTATCATTCTTGCTCATGTTCTTCATCATCGATAATAACATCTTTGAAAATGCCAACATTGGTGAGAAAATCTAGTATCTACATCATTGAACACTCTCCAGTTTCTGATGTCATTTGGTGTAGATGGCCTAAAAAACATTTCAAAAATAAATCCATTGTTTAAAGGGGTGAACCTAGATGTTGCATTAGCTAATGTATTAGTAGCAGCGTTCTGAGAATGAGGAATTGAAGTAATATTAAATGCATCAAAAGAATTGATTAGTTTTTGTACCTATTGTTGGTAACCTTTAATATGGGGGGACAGTCAGTGTATGGAATCTTTTACCTACATGAAAATAATTTCAGAATCACCAAAAAAATTTAAACATTTTACCTTTAGATCCATGTCTTTCTTCAAACCTTGAATCAAGGCTTCGTATTTGGTCGTGTTGTTGGTGCATTCAAACTCTAACTAGCAAGAAATTAAAGTCTTTCATTTTCCTAGGTCAATTAGGATACAACCTACCCTGACTCCCTCTTGTGATCTAGAGCCATCCAAAAACAAAGTCCAAATGCCAGTTTCTATAGATAAGTTATTTGAACTAATGTTAATCGTTTCTACTATAGTATAGTAATTTTCATCAATATGAGTGCAATGAAGGAGTTCAAATTGTTTGTCTAGTTGGAAAGGTGATGGTTGAGCTATATATCAACCATAGTGAGTCTCCAAAAAATAGTTACCCAATATTGAATCAGAAAAACTGATAGGTTTGTTCTTACCTTCTAATTTTGTAACAGTATGCTTCATGTGGGATTTGTTTTCTACCTTTATTTGGTTTGTCCTCCCCTTGTATGGTAGCCACAATTGAGACCAGTCGGTGGAGAAATAACCCTACAATTTCTAATACCAATCCCCGCTCAATTAAAAACCATAAGCTTCCAAAATGTATACAACTATAATGCCAACTACTTGATGAACTCTTGGATATAAAGTTAATCTAATCATGTTATATTTTAGTTCTCCCATAACTTTGACATCTTATATCTCCAACATAATGATCCTAGTAGTGCTCTTTGTTGGTACAACATTTATGTTTTAACAAACAAAGTATGGCATGACATTGGAACTAGCACTTAAGTCCACCAAACAATTATGTGCATTGAAATTAAAAATTTCAAATGTTAAGAGAAAAGGTGGAGTCTGAGATTTGGAATGTGTCCCTATGCTTGTTGCATTAACTGTGTATTTTACTACAGTTGTCTTATTTTTTAGGTTCAACGATTTTGGCACTATTGTCTACAGTTGTTGTTGATTTCTATTGAGAGGGAAGGGACTTGAAGGTGTTGACAATTAGATATCTCTGTTGTGGAAGGGTGAAAATGTCATACAATGAAGTGTTTGACTTGGTCTTCTTCATGTCATCTATGAAATTGTAGTCCATTGAGTGTATGATAGGGTTCCCATTAGTTTTGGTTTATTGAGAAGTGCTTGGGATAGCTTTGGTCTCAGAAGAAATGTTTTTTTTCTCTGTTGTAATAAGAGGAGTGATTTTCATAGGAGCATAAACAGATTGAGTAGGATTGGTGGCAACTGACATGAGCCCTTTACTCCTTAGATTGTAATATTTTGTGATGGTCTTAGTAGTCTGAGTATCTCCCAATGATATTTCCTCGACTTCCTCGTTGTCGGAGTCTAAATAGCAGTCCCACAAAAAAAGGTTGAGCTCCTTAGTGTTATCCCCTTCTTCGGTTGTTTCATCAATGGTTGTTTCTTGGGGATGGTCATTAGCAATGGATTATTGTTCCAAAAGTTGATTGATGACCAGAGTCATGGAATTTATCCATTGAGGACAATTTTCTCAAAGTGGTTGGCCTCATGGTAGGAACAAAAATTATCCATGCCAAACTCATCAAGGTTGAGGTTGAGATTCGAAGCCTCGATGGTTTGGGTTGGTTTTTTGGTTTCTTGTGAAAGAGTTGGAAGGGTTTTTGATGAGATGGCCCTTCACTAGAATTTTTCTTCAGGTCTACCACCTCATTGGATAACTTCTTGACCAGTTTGAGCACATTGTTTAAGTTAGTCAATTCTTTCTCAGGTGATTTAGTCATCAATAAGGGTTTCTTACCAACTCTTTTGCTATCTTTTGTTCCCGGATTTCTACCTAGAGACAACATTTCCTTTTTGGCGTTCTTATCTTCCTCAAAAAAAATTGTTAGAGTAGTTTTGTTGACTCTTTTAACAAACATGGATATAAAGGGATGTAAGGAAGAGGTATAATACTCTATAGTCAATGCTTTAGTTGGTTCATTATCATCATGAAATTTATTGAGGATAATTATGAAACATTGCTTAAAATATTTTAATTTCCATCTTGATAGAAATCAATTATCTAAGAAGGGTCAAATGATTTTTCTCTTCTCCAAATTTGTTAAGGAAATCTCTCTCAAATGCATCCCAACTTCTTATGGACCTGACATGCAAATTGTAATAACACGTGGAGGCCCTATTTTCGAAAGTGTAGGGAAAAAAACTACGGACTACATCTCCATGTTCAACATTCATAAGTTTAAATGCTAGGTTGAAATTCTTTATATGGTCTTCCAGGGTGCATAACTTGTCTGGGTCAAATCTGGGAAAAAAAAAATTGGGGAATTTGGGTAAATCATGCAGGAGCTCTAGCAGGGTTATATACCCTTATGATATCCATGCAGAGAAACGGTTTTGGTTAGCAGCCATATCATGATTTTTTCTAGTGCCCTCTTCATATTCAGAATCATATTCAGATTCAAAGGTGGAAGTAGGGGAACCTGGAGGAGTAAGAGGTATCTAGTCTAATGGTTGTGGTATCTCCTATAAGGAGAATTCAACCAAGTCTTCAATGGATTCAATAAGAATTTTGGATTGAGTTATAGGTTGGAAAGTATCTTGTCTTCTGGGAAGTGCAGATGCTATAGGTAAATGACCAATCTATTTTTAAATGGAATGGTTTATCTGTTAGGTTTTGTTGACCTCGATGTGTGGAACATCGTACAATGTCTCAGGTTGAGGTTCAGGGATTCTAACAACTAAGATATCAAGAGTAGGGAGGGAATATTCATAAGGAATATCCAACTCGGTATTTTCCCCTAGAGTAGGAAATAAATGAGAATATGTTTCATGGTGGCTATTATCAAAAACAATTCGACGCAAAGATCAAATATTTATGCTAGCCATACAACTTCGACCTCCCTTCTAGAGCCAAAAACTTGGTTGATGTGGGTTGAATTCCCTTCAATATACATGGGTACACCTCGATATGAAATCTCAATTAGAATTCACACCATTTGGGATAGGAGTCCCATTCGGATTCTGGCCCGACAACCATTACTGGTATGAGGGGGGATGAGTGGTTGGTGGGATGAGGAAATGCAGTGTGTGCAAGTATGAGCTATGCTAAATGCACGAAATAAAATCTAATCTAACATGTCCTATATAGGAGGAATAAATATATTAAATGAACAGATATCAATCTAACGAATTCCTACATATAACCCCTACATAGATAGTTTTTATAGGGAAAAAGACTAATAACATATATACATAAACAAATGCATGCTCGGAAAAATTATGTTGCAATAACTCATTCATGTTTATCTACTCATCATCTAAGAACATTAATAATAGAGAAGAAAAGATATTGTAAAAGACACAACATTTGTGTAGGAGAAGTTTGTAAATGAACAATCTAGCCTTACAACATTTCCCAATAACTAAAATTTCACTAGAAATAGTTCACCGCAAACAATCATCAAGAAAAATTGTTTCCTCTCCGTCAAAATGGCCCTGAGGGCTTCTTGCTATTAAGCTTTCAGGAAAGTAGTTCTCCAAAATTACATAATGGAAGAGCCCCTCCTAAGTGCGTAATATTTGGATTATATAGTTGATTTTAGTAATTGTTTATTGGGACTTCTTGAATTTCCAATTAACATTTACAAACTCTTCATCTTCCCTATTACGTTTCTTTCTACTTTACAAAAAATAAAACATGAAATTTACAAATTCAAATTTATTTCATGATCCCCCTTTATCCTTATCTCTAATAATGTTGCCTATACTTCATGATAATCTAAAATTGATATTATCCTACGGAACAACAAGGACTTTAACGTAACTTCATGGGTTGTTGAATTTTAGGATAGGATTTTCATATCCCTTTTTAGGTTAGCCAAGAAAGATTGAATCGGACTTTGAGTTTTTGTTGGCTTTATTAGACATTCATATATTGGGGCATTGTTTACTCTTAGTGTGATTTTGGCAGCTAGTTCTCTAAAGTGCATGGCCTCCTCAAACTATGCTTGTACTTGTTCATCTGGCTTGGGTTGACCCAACTCGCCAATTTGTGGAAAATGGAATTTGATGGAAAAAATAATGGTTTCCATGTGGAGCCTTGCACATATACCAAGGGAATTCTTTAAATCCCTTTCCATCTTTTATCCTATCTTTTGGAAATTGGAAAGGCCAGCATACTTGAATTCACTTTCCCAACTAGTCATTCTTGGGAGGACTTCAGGGGAATATGAGTTTTCCTCTGCCCATTTCTTCATCTCGTCCAAGCCTGCTCTTATCCCAACAAACTCCATGCTTTTGGTATTGGTTTTGTCCATTTGTGATCATATTTGAGAGGCCTTCTTTTGAAACTCTTGCACTCTAGCATACATTTCCTTGACCAAGTTATGGAGTTATTTCCTTACCCCTTCGACACTTATCTTGAACTCCTAGATGTTGGTTCTATCACCCTTGTAGAATTGTACCTCTTCTTTCAAGGTCCTTACTCTTTATATTCTTCAATTTCCTACATCTTATTCTTCATATTTTGCTCGGACGCATGACTAAAGGCCACGCAATATGAAGCAACAACCAAGGGGTCATTTGTGATATTTTTTACCACAAATTTCTCTATGGTGACTGAAAGTAGGGCCACTCTAGAAATAGGAAACCTTCTAATGATTTGTTGGAAAAAATTCCCTGACTCTTTATCGAATCTGAAAGAGTTCATATTTGCTACTTTCCTGGATTTGGATAGTGTGAACGCCCCTAGTCCCAATTATCCCAATGGAAAGTGCCCTCTAATTAGAGATGCATATGAATATGTTCTCGACATGTAGATATCCATTGGATTTGTGCCTTGTGATTCTTCCTGTGTCTTCTTCTTTTCTTCCTCTTCTCTCTTTCTCTACTCTTCTTGTTCCTTTATAGCTATTTATTTCTCCACTTGTTATTCCTCCTTTCTTATATATTTTGTTGATTCAAGTGTAGTTGCTTCTTTCTCCTTTGTTTTCTATTCAGCGAATACTTCTTCTTCTTTTCTTTTTTACAAATTTGTTGCTTCTATCATTGTTGTTTTTTCCTCTCTTCTCTTTTGTTCTACCTTATCCTTTGAATTGTTTTATGCTTCTAATTTATTTTTCTTTTCTTCTTCTACAGCCCTAGCTTTCTTCTCATCTTGTATATTTCCCTTTTGTTGGGAGCTACCTCTCCTCCTAAAAGTCACTTCATCATAAGTTTTTTCCTAATGTGAATTTCTTCTTCTTCCTAGTCTTCAAATTTGTAACCCCACTTGTACTTGCAAGTATGGCAGTGTTTGTTGGCGATTCTCAGGGGGTCGTGCCTACATAATCTTTCCTCTCTGAAGTGGAAGGTGGCTAGGGTATCAAATTATGCTTAAGCCTCCTTAACATCTTTGAAGGAATATGCACCAACATAGAGGGGTGGTGGTGGCAAGATTATATTTTTCTCTCTGTTTAGGGGTGTACCTACCCCATTTACCAAAGTTTGGTAAGCTATTTCCTGCAAAATCAAACTATCATGAATGAATTTGGGTAGTAGGTGAGGGGATTTGGTGGCAATATATACTCTGATGTATGTTCCATATTCCATCAGGTACCAATCCCCTACCATGCCTACTTTGGCCCAAGCTTTATTATACATACAAGGTGTAGGGGCACAGAATAATACTTGAAATAAGGGGATAAGAAATTTGTCATATATTTTTTGGTAGTTGGAGCAGTAGTTGTGATCCAAGAGGACCTTACAATATATGTGGATGGGGAGATCGCATGATTCCAATACCATCCCATATTTGGGTAAGCTTGGATTATGAACATCGCATCTAATAGGTAGGATGACATGTGAAAACAAGGGTACTTCCCTAGAGCCATGTATTTCACAGCTGATATGGCCTATGCCAGTGTAGAGAATAAAATATTGGCCCATCTAAATATTGATACAGAAGTGGTGATGGAGAGAATTACAGGAACCCATGACACCCTAAATTTATGAGAGTCGGGCTCTCCATACAATCTACACAACATTTCCACCACATATTGGTATGGAGACCTAAGTAAATTTCTGAGAGTCGGGCTCTCCATACAATCTACACAACATTTCCACCGCATATTGGTATGGAGGTCTGAGTAAATTAGTTGGATGTTCATCTAACTCCCTTGTCTTGAATTTATTTCATGTCAACCATCAATTATTCATAAGGTCCTTGGGTTTATGAGGGAATTCTTTCACCCAGACATCATTCGATGACATCTCTTCCATGGGAAATTGATAGCATAATGGTAGCACTAATGGCCAGAAGGAAGAAAAACGTTTTCCTCCTACATTGGTTAGCTACCTATTGTCTATGTATGCATGGTTGATGATCCAGGAAATGGCCTTAGCACAGGGGAATAATATTGAATGCACAACTATTTTGTGTCTGATGAATTGATATACGATGAGGTATGAATCTCCTTCTCGAAGTTGAGGGAAGGTTTGGTTGGTAAACATCTAATATATATATTTCCCTAGTGAATTGAAGTTCCCTTGTCGATCACACACTGGGTGTCATTGTATATAGGCCTTGGAGTATCTATTTCTACATGGTCCTTTTATTTCCCTGATGATACCTCTATGATGGGGTCCCTATCAGCTCTCCTTTTATATGTAGACATGATTAGTCCCATGGAAAACCCATTATATCACAGCAGAAAAATATTTTGGTTAGCATATATGAAATCAAGTGAGAAAAAAAAAATGCATGGTAATTCTTTAAACGAACTCCTTATATGTATATTCCCATCATAGTATCCATGAAAATTCTAAAATTGGGTGAGAAGGACTTCGGGCACAACTGTGAAGAACCCCAATTGTTATCCAAAATCTTAAAATGGGGCCAAAACCTATGTTGCTATTCTTGTGTGGTGATGTCGTGATTGTGAGCCCTAAAGAGTGTTGGGCATACTTTAGCAACATGGCACTAACAATTTTTTAAAGTTAGGGTGATTTCTTCACGGCAAAAGAAGAGAGTTGGTCACACGGAGAAAGGAGCCATGAAGTATTAACTTGTTTGTGGCTTGAAATTCTCCTACATTGTTAATTTTTTCAAAGGAAATGGGTGCATGGTTAGTTGATTAGCGAAGGGAAAAAAAAGATATGGGTTGTATAAATGTGGAATAGGAAAATATAACAATCCCGTGATTGTTTTGAATAGTCAACAAAAGAAGGGTGAAATGAGGTTTTCAATGCTCGCATGTGGCCATAACAGGGAAAGGGTTGGCACTATGGGATGATTATAAATTTTCTTTTTGTATTACATTCTTCCTACCCTCGTACCCATTTTTTACAAGTGAAATCACTCTTTAATTATTAAAATAGGGTGTTGCACAATTGTAAACAAAGTTTTGGGGAATACATGTTAACTGTGTCAAAGGTAGCCGAATGGGGTTTTGTGTTGGTGATAGGGGAGGTATACTCGCACTATCAATGAATCCTAATGAACCCGAACCTTTGGCGTTGAAATGAAAAATAATGGAATTTAGGCAAGGATTTGGGGTTCAAAATGGAAGTTTCGGCATGTAAATTGATGAGGAGTCATCGTACAGGTAATTTACATCATTCCACATCGCTCCCACACATGTTCATTTGAGGTCATGGGTATTACTGTATCGGTGAGTGAAAGTACTTTATGCACCCATGTATCGGTGAGAGATGAAGATATTTCACCGATGTATCAGTGAAGATGAAAGATATTGTCACATTGTTGTATTGGGGCGAGAAGTGAATCACTTGTCAGTGTATTGACATGAAGGAAAGATCTTGGATTGTCAATGTATTGGTGAGAGATGTGAATCATTCACTCGTGGATCGACGAGGGAAGCAAATCCTTCACTGGTGTGTTGGCGAAAGGAAAATTTGATTGAGTGTTGATGTATCGACGAGAAAAGGCATCCTCCATTGATGTATCAGAATAAGAAGGAAATGTGGCACCGATGTATCGGCAAAGAGAGAAGATGGTGATCCATCGACATATCAGTGTGAAATGTAAATCATCTATTGACATGCCCTATGTCGGTGGATGATGTAAATCTCATGTCGATATGTTGTGCATCAGCGAGCGATGCAAATCTTCCGTCGATACGCTATGTATCGTTGAGCAATGTAAATCTTCATTTCAAGCCAAATTAAGTATGGTGGGAAAGAAAATATTGGCTAAGAACTTGAAGAAACTTTACGAGTGTAAAGAGTCAAGATTCAATAGAAAAGGGGCTCAAAAGTTCATAGAAACAAAGAAAAGGGGGTCCCCAAGATTCCTTCACTTAGAAAAAGATCATCAAAATAAAAGTGAAGAAATTTTTGGGAGGGGTTATTTCTTGCACAACACTAATACCATAAAAAAAGAATTTGGTTCCAACATCGGGCACAAGCATGGAAGACAGCCAAGCACCATACAAATATCACTTGTAACAGGTTTGGTATTTACTTTGTAGATGAATACGAAGAGGGAATTCATCACTACCTTCCAACAATTGAACCGAATTTGGTGTGTACTTGAACATTTTTGCTCTCAACTCATACAAATTTTTAGATCTCCTAGTAGATATGTTTTGGGTAGTATTGATATCATGTGTTGGTTCACTAGAACTCTATGTTGACTCAACAGAAGGAGATGGGTTTGTCAATTTAGGACAAAACTTCTTCGATCTGGCTTCCAACTTTTCAAAAAAAGAGCATATGGAAGTGTTCCTATGTGGATTTTCTATATCACCTATTGGATTCTTGACCACAGTGGGAGGTATTAGGTTAACATAGTTACCAACTTAACGAGAACTCTATAGAGTTCTCGTTTTTGGGGGGGGTCAAGTATTTTACCCCGTTTTTAAAAATGGTGCTACCGGTAGCACCCCCCTCCCTTTTTAGGTGGTTTTTTGATATTTTAAATTTTTTGATACATAAGGTTTCCAAAAAAAAATTAAATGCTTGTTCTTTCATTTATTTTCAAATTGTTCAATTTTATTTCTCAACGGTGTTTTTTCATCTATTTTCAAATTTTTCTATTTTTTTTTTTATTCAATGGTGTTTTTAATCATATTTCCATGCTCCATCCAATGTTAAAAATGTTGTACACCAGTTATTTTTTTTAAATTAAGATTTTTCATATAATTATGTGCCCTCAATTAAGTTATGGTTCCATACTTTTTAAATATAGTGGAAAATATCATTTTTAACACATTGTTTTACCTTTACTTCAATACATAGAAAATGTTTGTAGTTAAATAACAATATTTTTAATTATTTACCAAAAATATATCATTCATTTTTTTTGGATCAATTAAAAACTAAAAAAAATAAGAACTAAAAAAGAATTAAAAAAAATACATTTTAAAAACAAATTTATATTAAAAAAAACCATTGAAGAAAAACCTAAAAAACTAAAAAGGAAAAAAAAAACCTTAAAATTAAAAATATATATATCTAAAGTAAGAGAAAATGAAAAAAAATTAAAAGGTGTTTTAATTTAGTGTTGTCAAATATTTTTTATTTTAGATTTTTTTTTAAATATTTTATTGAATTTTGGTTTTTTTAGTTTTCTTTTTCATTTTTTTTTTAAAGTTTGAAGGCATTTTTTGTTCTTTTTTTTTACAAAAAGAGTATTTTTGTTTTAAACTATTGTTTTCCCGTCAAATTTTAAATTTTTTTCATTTCTTTTTAGTTTTTCTTTGGTTTTCACCATTTTGTTAAGTTTTGTTGTTGTTTTTTTTAAATTTGAAGTTTGAATATATTTTTTTAAATGTGTTTTTGTCTTCATTAAAAAATATATATTTGTAAAGATATTATCTTTTCTCTTTATTTATTTTTTAATGTAAATTTAAGAAAAAAAGAAGTTAGTAAATAAATTTTCAAGTGACCATTTAGGATCCAATTTTGGGTTTTTTATTTGTGTAGGGATTTGTTGTCAAGGCCACAATTTGAATTAGGTCGTAATTAGCTGTAATTTCAACGTTTAGAAAAAACATTTTGCTTTAGGTAGCGTCATGTTTTTATTTAGGTGTTGATTTTAAGGTTTTTCTAAGCAATTATTTTATGTTTTAAGGCCATGCTTGAAGAAAGTTGTAATTTTGACTCGGTCGGAAAAATTGGTGCTATCGGTAGCACCACGTTTTGATTTGGGGATTGATTTTAGAGTTTTTTTTAGCAATCATTTTATCCTTTAAGCCCATGCTTGAAAAAAATTGTAATTTTAACCCAGTTACAAAAAATGGTGCTACCAGTAGCACCACTTTTTGATTTGGGGGTTGATTTTAAAGTTTGTTTCATAAGACATTTGATCCTTTAAGCCCATGCTTGAAAAAGGTTGTAATTTTGACTCGGTTACAAAAAATGGTGCTACCGGTAGCACCACTTTTTGATTTGGGGGTTGATTTTCATGTTTTTTATGCAAAAATATGGGTTTTAAGGGATAGATTTCTCGTTTTGAGGTCACAGTTCTCATTAAGTTGGCAACTATGTTGGTTGTCAAATTTTGGCAATCGATCATTGTTGGCACAGGGGCAGACCCAGGGTTCAACGCTTCAATAGCGCACCAACAAAACCCTAACTACCGGCCCTTTCGACAACACCTGCGAAGCAAATGAAGTCTCACCTGAGGTTGAGGCAAGGGGGGTTGCAGGACTCAGGTATCTACAACCAAGTTGGGACACAGATCTATGATTGTAACATCTAGTAGAGCACTTATACAACAACATGCATTAATCCATGAGTCTCATTCACATCACAAATTAAACCCTTATTACAGAACAACGCAGTAACAATAAAGATCAAGCACTTCCAATCACTTAGCACATAGCATTAGCTCATATCTAGCATTCATTCATCTTTAAGCACTAATCCACAACACCATATGCATTCATCATACATTATAACAACAGCACTAAGAAAATAAGCAACATAAATCATAAATCACATCACACAAAGCACATCAAGACACGGGATATACGTGGTTCATCCCAGTGTGGGGATACGTCCACCAACTTCTTCTCTTCTTCTTTATTAGTCTTCAATCTTCTTACATTCTACTACTCCTGTGCACAAAGCCACAGAGTTGAACTCCGCAGAGGATGGGAGATCTGTGTGCAGGGCGCCAGATCCTCCTTCCCAAAATCAAGTCAAAGCATAGAGCCAACTTCTTAGTAGCACAAGGCCCTTCTTTACACAGTTTGTCTGCACAAAGCCAATTACAACCTCTTGCACTAATCCAACATTAACACTTACAACATATGGTGCACATAGCTAAACACACTGTGCTTCTTACATCGCTTAGCTACTTATTTATACATTTACAAAGAGGCTTAATCATGGGTAAACCCATGGGCCGACATCCCATAACCCGTTACATAAACCCTAGTAAACCCTTTGTTGGGTCCACAATCCCACAAAATGAGTGAGATCCCGCAATCTCAGCTCCGCTTGGGCGCTCCATATTCGACCAGCCTATCAAAGTCCCAAAAGTGGTCAAACACAACCAATGTTTCCTCGAAACTTGGTCGAGGGCCAACAGGCCCCCAACACTCACCTGTGGCTCATCCTGAGTTACTCAGATCTGGGCAACACTGCTTCAAAGGCCTCAAACTTAGCTTGAGATGCCTCGACTTGTTGCTTCGCCAAGGCCTCCTTCTCGGTGAAATCTTGCATCACTTGCTCTGTAACAGGCCCTTCCAGGCATTGTTCCACTTTCATAACCATCTGGTCCAAATGTGAGCCTTGTCCTTCAATATCTTCAAAAAGTGTGCAAGCTTCATCCTGTACTGGTTGTAGTCTCTTTGTAACTTCCATGGCTCTGCTCTAGATGGAAGTAATTTGTTGTTGGGTTGCGTGTTGCTCCTATGATCTCTTCATTTTCTCAACTGCAGTGAGTGACTTCATTTGCGCTTACACGGTGGATGTCTGTTGTTGCGCCTCCTGGAGTTGTGCTTCCAGTTTCCTTAGATTTATATCTTCTGTGAGGTGTTCGTAGGTATGCGCACTACGATCACTCAATTGATTACATTCTGAGGCGAGTGCCCTGATCCTTCCAACTGCGCTCCTGGCAGCTTCGTCCCTCTAGTCTCGCACTTCTTGCGGAGTGCTTGGCATTGCTTGAAGCTCCAAATCCATTACTCGTGCTTGAAGTTGTTGAATGGCCTCAGCGAGCTTCCCCACTTGCATCTCGATTGACTCTTGTTCCTCCTGTGCCAAGCCCAACACAAAGAAAATTTCTTTAGTCACCGCTTATTTGACCGCAATCTTCTCTATGAGTAGCTAATCTTTTTTTTCCTATACCTTTGCATTGTCCTCCTCGAACATCACTTGAATTTCATCTTCCTCCTTCTGCACAAATCGAAGTTTCTCTAATACCTCCTCCTTTTCTTGATTCAAGGCTTTTGTAGCATGTTCCTTTTCTTCTTAGAATCGACGAAGTCGAGCCTCTGTTGCATCTGATAATATTCGTAATTCGGCGAGCTCATCCCCCAATTCCGCAATTTTCGACGAAGGTGCAGTAGGTACTGTGCGGCTCGAATGAATAGCTTGTTGTATCTCTTTCATACAGTGTTTCCTGCTTCACTCCATGTCTCTGCAATATATCCTTTGAAGCGTCCTCCACGGCTGCGATGATTATACCGACATCATCCTCTATGAGCACATTCTTTGATTGGGGTTTATTGGCGCGGGTCTTCTTTCTTGCCGAAGGTTTCTCTGGAGAAGCCTTCCTTTTCTGCGAAGCCTCTATTCCAATAAAGGGATCCTAAGGCAGTGTATCTCTGCCTTCTTCTTATGTTTCTACATTATCCCCTCCTCCTTGTCCATTACCTTGGTCTTCTCCTCCTCCTCCTCCTGGCAAGTCAAATCCAACTTCCTCAAAGGCGTTGTCCTCTTCATCGATTTCTATGCTCTGGACTTCTATATTTTTCTTCTTTTTCTTCGCACTGCTCTGTCCATCATGCTCGATGCGGGTGACCAAGGGGCTTCTAATGATTTCTGTGTCAGCGAGCTCTGCATCTTCAACTGGTACAAGGAATTATATCGGCCATTATTTGGTGATCTCTTCCATGTATTTGTCGATCGACTTATAGTAGGACCGTGGCTCCTCCTTACTCTCATCATTGCGCGTAGTGATATAGATAAAGTGTCGATCTGCACGGAACTTCACTAGCAATCTGTACTGGTGCAATGTGTTCAGGATCATGCATGGGAATGACTCAATAGCATGCTTCAACTGCTGGTAGTAGGCATGGAAGATAGTGTTCGACTGCCACTGCTTCGACATATCATTTGTATACCACAAGGTGGAGAACCTCGTGACCAAGGGCTCAGATAGCTCAACTTCTGGAAATGTCACTCTTTCTGGCATCTGCCAAGTGACAAATGCGATTAATACAAGTAACCAACTGAAATAGAATTCATAGCCCTGATCCTACGCTTCGCAGTAGTCCTTATCGAGCTCGTTGATGAGGTAACTCACCCATTTCATTTGCATCCCCTCCACGCACTTTCCTGCGAGGTCTACTACGAATCCCGTGACCTGTGTGGAACAGTTCTTTCTGACGAGCTTTCCAGCTACAAGTTGGGAATCTAGGCGCACTGCGTCATTCTGGATGGAGGCTACCTTGTAGCCTTGCTTTCCCTTTTCTACATCGCCATAATCCTCCTTTATGCGTTGTGTTAGGGAGCGATCTGAAGTCTTCCCTGGGTAGAACTAATGAGGGTTTGGTCCCTGCATTTTCAGCCCTATAATCAAGTGGATCAGCGTCGGATCCACAGTAACATGCCTGTCGAGCCATAGATATCCTTTGTGATAGCACGACAGGAGGATTTTAACGCAAGTGTTAACCTCCTGATTTCGGCCAAAGTGAGGGATATTCGTCACGTTCAGTATCATTGACTACGTGATCCCCTTAATCCATAACTGGGATAATATGTGCGGCTTCTTCCCATTCGTATTCATCAAATACCTATGGGGCACAAGCATCGCGTAGTTCTTTCTGTTGCCGAGGTTGAAATCGTTATTCTTCAGAGATGGGATCCGTTCCAACTAGGGTCCAACTACATGTATCCCCTTCGGGATGTATGCAGTGATCAACGTGTATTGGAAGTCATGTGGGATATTGTCGCGGTTAACCGTGCCATCCAAAGGCTGTATATAATCAGGTAAGACTGAAGGGATCTACTTCGCATTAGCCAGATCGTCGCGATGCTTGCTTCGCTTCTCAGTCACAGTCCAACTAGAATGACGTCCAGTAGAGGGGGATGCTTGTAGTCCCCCAGTCGAAGATGCCTGTATTCTTGCAGACATAACTCTATCATCCATGAGATCCATGAGAATCTCCTCCACAAACTTCTCTAACGTGCTAGGTTTGCCTGACATTCACACTTGTAACCAAATAGATCGGGTAGGTGAACAGACAAGCAAGGTAATCAAATAGATAGCGAGTTATGGAAATCAGAGTGTGATTTACAATTGATTCTCTGTTAGTTTGAATATTCACGGGTAGAAAAAAGTGGTCCCGGCACAGCATCCGACAGGTTAAATAGCAAGTGTCACAAGAGATTCCTCCAACGGGCAAGAATGCCTCAATCAATACGAATCAGTCTGTTATGGTGTGGTATCAACAGTCCAATTGTGTTCTTTCCATCAATAACTATGTTTCTATCCGTTCTGGAGCGTCATTCTAACGGTCGGGGTGCTTTCAACGGTCATATTTCTTCACCATGGCGAAGTCCCATTCTGCGTGGTTCTGCTATTCCAACGAGGTTCAAGTTCTGTAGATCTGCCTCCTACGAAGTCTTCCTTCTATTTTTTGTAGCATCCTACAACTTAGCTTTCTTCCTATTGAGCTTCCTTGCCTTCTTTCCTATGATCTGAGCTTTTCTAACAATTTATGGAATCTTCTTCCCATTTGTATTCTTATTCTCTCATGTTGAAAGAACTTCGCACTTTTGATGTGATCTTACAGATTCTGAGGTTAATGTCCCTTCTCTTACTATTTCTGGGGTGGCTATACTTCTTTCTTACATGGGCAGCTTCTTTAGGCCTTCTTGCGTTCTTTCAACTTCGACAACTAATTATATGCCCCTCTTGTTCTTCTATTAGTCGCTTGATTTTTCTGGTTATGAAGTCCCTTAGTTCTTGCTTTTTCTGTTCAGTAGCTCTTTCCTCTACTTTCCTTTTGAACTGATCCTTCTCGATCAAAGTCGTTCCTAACAAAAGTGGAAAGGGGGTGATGTTCTCAACAAATTTAATGACTTCAAATTCTTCTTCAGTCGATGTTCCATGAGAAATCATAGGTATATTAGTAACTCTTCCACATAGGGTTATCATATTTCCTTTAAACAAGCCTATCCTTCCCAATGAAGGTACCATAGAAGGCTTTCCCAAAATTTCCCAAGTGATTTATGGCATAATATTCACGTGTGTTTCTTCATCCAATACACAATATATGTCGAAGTCTTATATTCTTGTAACTATGCGTTGTCTTTCTTTCAAGATCTCTGACACACTGACATCCTTGTGGTCATTTATTGCTTATTTTAATTGTACTAACATAGTCTGAGCTTTCTCTGATTCTTTCTCTTTCAGGTTCTCTAATAGATCCTTAGTTTCTTGACCTTATTCATAATTTTCTTGTCTCATGTTCATCTTTTCAACTTTAGAAATCATTCTTGGACAATCCTCAACCTCATGACCAACAACTTTACAAAAAAGGAAAATAGGACATGTACCAGGGAATTCCTTAGAAAGATGTCATGGTCGTCTGCAATTATAACATAGTGTCAATCCTCTCTTTCTTTTAAACGATCCCCAGCCTCTCCTGTATTGTGCATTGGGATCACAATGTTGGACCTGCAATCTGCAAAAAATCTTTATAGGTTCCTGCATCCACTTATTAGTCCAACAATTATTTATGTGCATAGGAATAACATATCTTTCTTTGTTTCTATCAAATTTATTCAGATCAACTCTTTCTTCTAAATGTGCGCTAGTTTTCAGACTAGGAAAAAATATATCAAACATACCTAGATTCATGTTTTCGAAGAAAAAATTCCCACTTATCTTACCCTTACCAGAGCACAAAGATTTAATATCTTACCTCTTTTCTTCAGATCTGGTTTCTTTCTTAGCATAGAGCTTCGCAATTCAATTAGAATATTGTGCACTACAACAACAGATCTATGCATAGAGATTTATTTTTTCTTCAGTTCCCAGCAATCAAAGTTTCAGGTCTCGACAACGAAACCATTTGTTGACACAGGGGCAGAACTAGGGTTCAACGCTTCAACAACGCACTAACAAAAACCTAACTAACGGGCCTTTTGGAAACACCTGCAAAGCAGATGAAGTCTCACCCGAGGTATAGGCAGGGGGGGTTACAGGACTCAGGTGTCTACAACCAAGATGGGACACAGATCTATGATTATAACATCTAGTAGATCACTTAGAAAACAACATGCATTAATTCATGAGTCTCATTCACATTGCAGATTAAACCCTTACTACATAGCAGTGCAGTAACAATAAATATCGAGCACTTCCAAACACTTAGCACATAGCATTAGCTCAGATCTAGCATTCATTCATATTTAAGCACTAAGCCACAGCACCAGATGCATTCATCACACGTTATAACAACAACACTAAGCAAATAAACAACATAAATCATAAATCACATCGCACAAAGCACATCAAGACACATGACATACGTGGTTCACCCCAGTGTGGGGCTACATCCACCAACTTATTCTCTTGTTCTTTATTATTCTTCAATCTTTTTACATTCTAATGCTCCTGTGCACAAATCCACAGAGTCGAACTCTGCAGAGGATAGGAGATCTGTGCACAGCGCGCCAGATCCTCCTTCCCAAAATCAGGTCAAGGCACAAAGCCAACTCCTTAGTAGCACAAATCCCTTGTTTACACAATCTGTCTGCAAAAATCCAATTGCAACCTCTTGCACTAAGCCAACATTAACACTTACAACATATGGTGCACATAGCCAAACAAATCATGCTTCTTACATCGCTTAGTTACGTATTTATACATTTACAAAGAGGCCTAATCATGGGTAAACCCATGGGCCGACATCCCATAACCCGTTACATAAACCCTAGTAAACCCTTTGTTGGGTCCACAAGCCCGCAAAATGAGTGAGATCCCGCGATCTCGGCTCCTCCTGGGTGCTCCATCTTCAACCAGCATATCGAAGTCCCAAAAGTGGTCAAACACGACCAATGTTTCCTCAAAACTTGGTCGAGGGACAACAATCATTAATATAATAGGATAATGTGACACATCGAGGGTTCTCCTTCAACCCTTTACATTTTGAACAACCACATACTACTGGGGTGTCATAAAATAGATCCAATTCATAGTGTAATATCGTTGACCCATGATAGTTGCTAGAAGATGGCATGTCACAATTGGAAGGGTAAATAAATTATCCATTTCCATCAAACATATGCATGTGGTATATTTCTCTTAATAAAAGCTTGTGGCATTTTTGGACTAGTGGAATATCTTGTGCATCCGAACTCAATCTTGAATCATGAACCTACAAAATTCAGTGAACAAATGTTCAAATGCACATGCATACACAACATAAATTCAATGAGATAAATGAATTATAAATAAAATCTAGACTTATTTCAAATAGCGAGGGAGAACTTGAAAAACTTGCAATGATATGGAAGGAGATGGAATCTGAAGAATTAGCTATTTGATATTATATAAAATAAAATCTACATTTGAGCCAAAACCATCATCAATACCTGAATAAATTCTTAAAAGAAAGTTTGGGAAGCATAGAACAATCTAACATCAAATATAATTTCAAATGACTTTTAAAAGTTAATGGTGTGCCTAATTATATTCTAATGCCCAGGTGCTTCAGTGTATACAAAATGCACTAGTGCGCTAAATTATGAAAGACAGCGAAGAGTGACCTCTATTATTGCCTCTGCAAAGAAAAGCCTTCGCAAAATTTAAATGCAGATGTTTGCATTTGTATTTTGTGAATTAAATTCTTTGTTGGTGCATTTTTAGGTAAAAACTGCATCAATGCACTATAAATTGTATAGCGCACCGAAAAGGTAAGTTATAAGAAAAAAAATGTGCTTGTTTATCATCAGTGCACCAAAATATACAATGAAAAAATGAGCAAGTATTTTGTTTTTCTAAATGTATGTTTTTATAAATGAAAACCCTAATCATTATTTCATTCTTTCGCCAAAATTTGGAGGGGAGATTTGTGCAAGAGGGATTTACAACAAAGATTTTGGAGTAGGTAGAGTTTTTGAAGAGCCAAATTTGAAAGGGATCACCGTAGATCACATATAAATTTGTAGAGGAGAAATTCCAGGTATGTGATTTCATTAGATTGATCATCTCAATCTTTCCCCTATTTGACTCAAGCAATTTTCAATGCAATCTCAAAAAATTAAAAGGGTTTCATAGTTACCTTTCGGTATTGGAAGCCCTAACTTCCTTGTTGTTTCTCTTGGTTTCCCTATCTATATTTTACAACGAGAATTTTTTTTTAAGCAATATATTTCTATAGGGTTTATATACTTATATATAGGATGTTTGGTATCCGTTGCAATGGGACCAATCATTGCATTGGATCCCAAACCCTGTTGTTGTCAATTTTTTTAAAAAAATATTGTCACGGTTAGCAATGTGCATTATACATGAATAGTGCACCGATGTCATGTTCATGTCAACAACACCGTTGAGATTAAAAATTAAAATAACATTGTTTTTTATATTGAAAGTGTCATGTTTAAATTTGTTCACGGGTTTGGCAGTGTGCAATAAACAATAATTAGGCATTGATGCTTCGATTAATTTATAGAGCACAGCATGAATACAATAATTTGTAAACAAAACGTTTTTTATTTTGTAAGAGAAAATTTATCATATGTTGGTGCTTATACATATGATTAACGCACCGGTGCATATCGTTTTATTATATGCACCGAAATCTTATTTTGTAAAAAATGTTTTGTAATTTTTATATCTAATGGTTCCTAACTTTTTTTATAGAATATCGTTGATGGAAGTTCAAGGAAAACAATGTATTGTAGTGAGCACAATGGTAGCTCATCCCAACAAGAGAACAAGGCAAGTCCTTTAAGTTTTATTAAAATTTTAATATATTTGAATTATCTGTAGATTTAAATTAATGATGTGTAATTGTTAAGGTGTGTCATCTAGAGAATAACCTTGAAGAAACTTGGTAAGATTGTTTGCAATCTGAGTGCAAAAGAGCATAAAATATTTATGGAAATGTTGCATTAAAGAGAGAAATTAGGTGGATCAAAAGTTAATCAACATGAAGTTTTTCTTTGACATTTTACTATAAATAAATTTCTTAACTTTAATCTCTAACATGTTTTAAACACTCGATTTCACATTTTCTTTTAATATTGTGTAGTGACCAATGGCGAGAGAATGGAATGTCTTCCTAAGAAGATAAAAATTATGAAGGATGTAATGATGTGTAATTGTTAAGGTGTGTCATGTAGAGAAAAAAACTTGAAGAAACTTGGTAAGATTGTTTGCAATCTGAGTGCAAAAGAGCATAAAATATTTATGGAAATGTTGCATTAAAGAGAGAAATTAGGTGGATCAAAAGGTAATCAACATGAAGTTTTTCTTTGACATTTTACTATAAATAAATTTCTTAACTTTAATCTCTAACATGTTTTAAACACTCGATTTCACATTTTCTTTTAATATTGTGTAGAGACCAATGGCGAGAGAATGGAATGTCTTCCTAAGAAGATAAAAATTATGAAGGATGTAATGATGTGTAATTGTTAAGGTGTGTCATGTAGAGAAAAAAACTTGAAGAAACTTGGTAAGATTGTTTGCAATCTGAGTGCAAAAGAGCATAAAATATCTATGGAAATGTTGCATTAAAGAGAGAAATTAGGTGGCTCAAAAGGTAATCAACATGAAGTTTTTCTTTGACATTTTACTATAAATAAATTTCTTAACTTTAATCACTAACATGTTTTAAACACTCGATTTCACATTTTTTTTAATATTGTGTAGAGACCAATGGCAAGGGAACGGAATGTCGTCCTAAGAAGATAAAAATTATGAAGGATGTAAATGATGATGACTTGGTCCTCGGTTCATCTGGTGTGGTACTAGAAGTTAACAAGAGGGGAAAATTGTTTCACGAAACTTTGAGGGATATAGTGGAAAGAACGTATAGACGTACTTTCCACTTACAATAAAAAAATCAATCCAATGACTCCAAGAATTGGGTTATACATAAAGTACAGAAAATATTTCCATAGTAATAGTCAATGAGACCTGTGAGACTTGCAATAGAAAAAAATTACAATAACAAAAAAGAATCATTTAAAAAATATTATTACTAAACATTTTTTTCTATAATATGTTCCAAAAATTACTAAATTAATTTTTTTTGCTATATTTACTTTTATGTCTATTTTTAAAAAATTATTGTGCTTTTTTCGTTTTTCAGGAGGATTATGAAAATTCCACGAGAGAAACTAGGGGAAAACCAATACATGCCAATAGGGATGTCCAAACAAATGTACAAGGAAATGGTAAAAGAAATTAACATAATTGCATCACAGGAGGAGCCATCCCAACAACAACATGCATTAGAGTTATGTAATCATTCATTTATTTTTTATGTACATCGAATGTAATTATCGCGTGAAATACTAATTTTCAATTGTGTTGTTGCAGAAAAGAAAAAAAAAATGGAACCCATTCAGCACATATGATAGGACGACAAGGAAGAAAAGGGTCGATCGTAAAGTTTGTGAGAACTTACGTCTTCAGACTTACTTAATATTTTGTGTTTGTTGTGATCTTTCTATTTAAATAATTAATTTACACTCATGCACAGATGTCTTCTAATAGGTGCTAACATATAAATAAGAGCCAACAGAAGAATTGATAGACATTGGGTTAAGTATGGGTTGTGAGTATATGTTGAAGTATCAAGGTTTAATTGAACAAATAGTTATTTTGTTTAAGTTCCCTTGTTTAATAGTTAATGGAAAAACAAGAAACCTTGAAATTAATTATATTGATTGTGTTTTGTCATGACGTATTAAACATGCAGAAAACAAAGTATGAAGTGCAGCCAACAAAAGATATTTTGAGATACGACATGCAACATGGCTTTGAAAGAATGTGTATTGTTTATGAAACACTCGCTACTATGGTACATTTTTTTCAATCATGTATATTCTACTATTTACGCATTCATGTATTTCATAAACAATACACATTCTTTCGAAGCCATGTTGCATGTATATACATTTTACAGTTTATATATATATATACATGATTGCGTAAATAAATAAATAAAGCAGCGAGTGTTTCATAAACAATACACATTCTTCCGAAGCCATGTTGCATGTAGATACATTTTACACTTTACTTCTATGTCTGTAGATGGAACGTGAAGAGGTGGAACATGAAAAATAGTCTCATCAATAATAATAAAAAATAGATTAAGTAATCAAAGTGCAATATCTCCTACAAGTGATGAAGAAATGAGGCATGCACGCAGCTTGAGTGATGACAGCAGTTTAAGTGATGAATGACAATCCATATAATTGAATGTTAATGCAAGTTGTATGTTTTGGAATATTTGTTTGTGAAAAACAAGGATTTTGTTTAATATGGACCTTTATGTTGTCCCATTTTGTATGATAATGGGTCTCTTATTCACATATAATAAAATGGGTTTATTATTTTATTGCATTATCGAATGTTGTAAAATGTTGTGTTGTTGATTAATTAATATATGGATGGTTTACATTTTTCTAAATAACAGAGGTCTAATTTGTTGGATAATGCATTAATTTAATCATTATACCAAAACACAATAACAAAAATATAAAAATCAATATTATTATAAAAATTATTTGATTTTGAGATGATTAATTGAAATTTTATAAAAATACAATCAATTGAAATATATACATATCGGTGCATTATATTATTTTGAAATCATTAAATAGTGTGTGCCATAATATAGAAAGCGGTGCATTTTTATGAGTTATAAACATCAATTCCTATTAATTACATTGAAGCACTAGTGTTAAAAATTGTGAAAAAACACCATTGTTTTAAACGACACAATGTACAATTTTATTTATCATTTCAAAATATTGCATTGCGCGTTATTACAATAAGCATTGGTTCTTTACAAATAATATGCATAACAGGGTTGTACATATAATATACACAGCAGGGTCCCCCTGATTTGGGTGACAAATGAGAGTAGTGCACTAGCCACATCGCCATTGGAGACCACATGTCAAGCCAACACAAGCTCCAACACTCCACCTAGATCAATGCCCAACCCTCCCTCATGCTAGCCATTATTATGATAGCACACGACTTCAATATGTCTCGAGTGGTTTATGTGATGGATATGAGGGAGAGTTATGGTTTAAATCATAGGCCAAAGCAATGCACAAGCGAATATTCAATGCAGACCTGAGTTGAGGCTAGTCGTACTCGAGCATTGTTGAAGATGGTGAGGAATATGGCTCTACCTGGTCATTCATACCAGTAGATAGAATCTGAGGTAGACGATTGAACGATGGGTAATTTAAATCAGAGAAATATTGAAGGTACTGCAACATGAGGGTTAGTTATTTAGTTTGATGGAGGTAGCCAAGTTTTTAAAGGAGGGAGGCACGACATTTGGCTCAATGATGCTCCAATTATTCTTATGCTCTCTAAGTCTCGATGCGGTCATATCTCACCTGTGTGGGATCCCTCTTCACACCACAAAGTCGGCATAGGTATCAAGAGAGATAGAATGGTTAGAGGGAGTGCAGTGGGTAGGGGCATGAACTAGCGAATAATATTGTTGCTTCCTCGGGCTCAAGAGGAGGCAGTAATGGCGACAAAGAATTTCGCCATCCACACCCCACCTGAAATTTGCTCAAAGATAGAAATAATGGATTCAGATGTCCGTTTAGAGCGCATTTCAACACCGGATAGAGAAATTGATGTCGATATGACAACTTGGATTCTAGATACTGGGTCATCAAGGTCCCGAGAGACCAAATACTACTGAACTGTTGATTTGTATTGGCATGTGAAGGCGCTCCTAGGCAAGGTAATGGAAAATAGACAGGATGGAAATAATGAAATTTCTTTGCAACTAGACTACATCTGACTCTAGATCAAAGCACTAGACTAGAAACTCACCCTTTTTGTGGAGAAGACAACATGAATTAGATTCAACAACCCCAGCAATGCAATTCCATGGGTTCTAGAGGACAATGTCCCCTCTCCTCTAGACTAATTTCTTATGTTTTGTTACTTGGTTATATATTCTCATCATAGATCCTATACACAAGCTGAAAAGCACATGACAGACTCGAGAATAGTAGTTGATAAGTCTTATAGTTTTTGTGGATATTATTCAGCTTCAAAAGACAAAATATTTTTTTATATTTTCAAGGCAGTAAGCCTCATGAAACAATTGTTTTGTTGTTGGCCAGGTTTCCCATGTTGCAAGCCAATAGCATGAAATGTGTATATTTTCCTTTAGTAATATAATATAGACTAGATAGCTTACAAAAAATGTATTTACCCACCAGTACTTTAGATATAATATACACGTTGAGGCTTAGTAACAAATAATGGTGTCGACATCTCATCTCAAATATTTGAAATTTCACTTCCCTCCAATGCACATGGTAATACAGGCACTCATACATACAAATTATATGAGCATTGGTGTGCCATAAAACAAAAGAACGACTCGGTGCGTAATATTTATATGAGTACCGATGTTGCATGCAAAAAACAATACGAACCGATGCATATATAAATCCAAAAAGCATCAATGTTGCATACAACAAAAAAGGTGGAACCAATGCATAATAATTATAAGAGAACTGGTGTTTTTTAGGTTTATGTACGCACCAGTTCAAATTACTTAGAACATATCAGTGCGTTTTACCAATACAAGCACTGCAAAAAAACCTTCATTCGCCCAATTTTTTTTAATTATATGGAACATCTGTTAAAAAATCCACTATGAATAGTGGAGTTTTTTTTTTAATTTCTCCCAATCTTGTAACACTAAAAACCTCTACTACAAGGTGTTTTCCTTGTAGCATTAGCAACTTTAAGGATTGAATGGAAAATATGAAACTTATTTATTTATGAAATTTTACAGCATGAGAAATAAATTCAAGGTGGAATGAGGCTAGTGATTGATCTCATGTCTTATTCCAAAGCAAAGGAGCTCCAGTTTGATGTTGGGGATGTATAGCAACATTATTGAATGCAAAGGGGCTTAAAAATATAATTTCACGGTAAGTTGTTGTAAGAAAAATAATGTAGGCATTCTCTTCATATACATACAATAATTATGAGCATGATTGAACAACAAATGAAAGATTTTCAAAGATTAATATCATAATGGAAGAATTTTTGCAAGCCTCTAGTAACATCAATGAAATGACATAGAATCTAAAATTATGCATAGCAATGAAAGCATAAAAAAAAATTATAATGATCATGTATAGGAGGTTTCCCAACAAGAGGATAGGATGCATAGACTTCGAGAACTAAATGGTAAAAAAATGGAAATCATGTTCCAAAGATATGTTAGAACTCAATAAATAAGCATATTCAAGTTGAGTCTAGTAGTGGCTCTCTAGAAAACTCTTATATAGATACTACACAATTGAGGGGTGACAGTTTGGTCATGTGGTTTCCTAATGTACACTACATATTCATCATGGTGACAATGTTACATGAGGGTTAGCAAAGAGCCCATGTGATTTCCTTCCATTTTTACGTCATAAAAAGATATAAAGGGAAGCATTAGTGAATACATTACATCATAAAATTTACGTTACATGAAGAAGTGGAGTATACAATGGAGCTTATAGTCTCCTAGAAAAAGTAGGAGGAAACACTATGTCTACATATTCTAAGTTGAGCTAAAACCTATAAAAAAAAAAATTGTGAGGATGTCAAGAAAGAAATACATATCTATTTGTTGGATGTCGAGTAGGAACTCTTCATGTGACTATGAACTAAGGTGTAATATCAGTAGTGTCCTTCACCATCACCAAACAATGAACATTGGTCTTTCTTCAATTAGTTTTGATGATCTATAGGTTTTCAATGGAGCATGCCTCTCTTTGAACTCAATTCACACGAGTACAATTGCTAAACTTCAAACTAAGGTTCTATCTCACACGTTGTAGTAGCACTCTCATGTTCTTACAACAAAGATTTGGATCATAACAATAACCTCCCTCTCTCTCTATCATATATGCGCTTACTCGAAAAAAATGTTCATGTAGTAGATTGTATTCATGGCATATACTCATCGACATCTCTCCCTTTGGTTTTGATCAAGCATCCTTTTATAAGCCTGGTAAGGTCTCAAGACAAGTCTAGATAAAATTTTCAAATTGAACTATTCATTTGCAACTTTTCATATATATATAACCAAGTTTTCAACCAAAAAAAGTGTTTGGACAAAAAAAAATTCAATCAAAAAATGTTTTCGATCGAAAAATGTTTTCAGCCAAACACTTTCTAGCAATCAATCATTAGCTAGTCTTGAGAGTTTCTACACTAGGTTAGTGTGCTATGTTAGATTTAATTTTCAACCAAGTACTACGTTTGTCTAAACGTTACTGGCGTGTTTTCGACCAAAAAATCAAAAATATAATTTTACTCGCAATGTTTGTGATAAAATAGTAAGCAAACTTCATGTTTTCACCCAAGACATTAATTTCATGTTGTTTGGAAATGGACTCATACTCATAGGATCTCACTTGCAAAAAGTAAAAATTGAATTGTTTTGTAGATTTCAACAAAGTTAATAGTGTTTCAGCATGTCAACATTGTGTGAAATTCGTTAGTATCACCTAAACAACATAAGTGATTCACTCACGTACATAGATGAAGCACCTAACATAAGTGTTTCACTCATGTACATAGGTGATGCACCTAACATAAGTGACATGTTGCCATAATATAAGTGATGTAATTATGAATGTGAGACACTCATGTGCATAACTAATGCACATAACATAAGTGGCACACTCTTACACATAAGAAACATATTATCCATATAAAAAAAGTGACAAACTCATGCACATAAGTCACAAACTCGTGCACATAAGTGACACACCCAACAGAAGAAGCATTTGCATGCCTAACTGACACGCTCATACTAAGCAACAGACTCACATACATAAGTGACATGATCAAGCACAGTATTGCACCTAACACATAAGAAATGCACTCAAGGGCATAATTGGCACACCCATGAATGTAAGAGATGAGATTAACATATGCACCATAGTTAAGTACATAAACGACACGCTCACAATAATAGGTGACACACCTAACATAAGGAATGCACCAATACACATAAGCGACATAGACGAACATAAATGATGCACTCAAGCACATAAGTGATTCACATAACATAAGAGACACAATTGGGCATATAAGTGACACACTCAGGGACATGAGTGGCACACCTAACATAAATAGCATGCTCATGCATATAAACAACACACTCACGCTCATAGGAGACACACCTAACATAAGTGACACATTCACACAAGAAACACATGCATGCACATAAGGGACACAATCATGCATGTGACATAAGTGGCGCACTTATGCACATAAGGCACTAGCTAATAATCCCAAATGAAAGTATCATTAACAATACACATATGACTAACCTATACTAGATAACCATATTTAATATGTGCATGCATAACCTATTAAAACCTAGCCCATAATGTATAATGCATTGACTTGTAGCTCCTAACCACTTTGACTCCCAACCTACTAACCCCTAACAGCTAATTATTGACCCCTAAGCCATGCATGTCTAACCTATTAAGAAATAACCCCAATGTCCAATGCAATAACATGTATAATCCACTAATGTTTTTGAGCCCTAGCCTACTAACCCCTGAACCATGCAATCCTAACCTATTAACCTCTAATGCATGGCTAACTAATATCCCCTAACTAGTAACCCATGGATGCATAACCCATCACCCACAAACACACTATGGAATATGTGGAATGTTTAGATATGGATGGCTCTTTTAAGTATGAAGAATCCACATGATGTGGAGGTGAATTCAACATGAAAGTCAATTTTGTAGCATTATGACTTTCACAAAACGCTATATACAAATAAACTTTCTTAATATAATTGACTAGGACCTCAATCACAAAGATGTTATGAACTCATCAATCTCATAGAACTCTAAAAAAACGTGAACAATGTGATGATTAACTTCTGAGTTCTGATGGAAGAGAGAAAATCTCCACATACGTTTTATATTTTCATAAATGATGATATTATTTTGTTAAAAATGATGATATTATTTTGTTAAAAATAATGTTATTGTTGCAAAAACATTGGTGATAGAGATAGTTCATAGCATGACTACACTAAAATTGCATATATTATGTGAATATAAGCATGAACTACATGTTGATGGTAAACCTGGATGAAATCCATTGATAGTCAACAACAAAATAATGGAGAGTGTCATTCCATATCCAAATGGATACATGAAAATGTTGACCTTTTCCCTAAAATTGGGTGCCCGTGTTGTAGCAAGAATGGGTTAGATGATCTTTGATTATGGAAGTTGATAAGTTAGAAGAATATCCATTCATATATGGACCAAGAGTTGGGTTGATCTATCAAATTGTGGAGGCCAAGAACAGTTTCTTAAAAGATCAGATCTCCATATGTGAATTGTAGACCTTTTGAAATATATCAATTCAAATATTACCAACAATGGTTGATGGATTTTTGAAAAGCTAGAGGTGCCTTAGTGGAAATTCGATTTCAAATACATTTTGGCTACAGAGGGTGAGATACACTAATGACGGCTAGATTTCTTAGGTATACAATCAACGCAAAGATTAATATGGAACCTGGATCAATAAAATTAGAGAAATTTGAATTGATTATAGACCAAGTTTGCTAAGATTCTTACCTATTGAGTTTGATATCTGAATTTGTTTTCTTCCCTCCATAAAAAGCAATCAACTTACCTCTATGTTATGTAGGAATGTGAAATTGCTTGCTAGGATTTGAAACAAACCAAAATTGAAATTTGAAGAAAAATACACTCAAGATCAGTACATTATCTTAGAAGAACAAATTCTACTTTCCTTTACATAAAGATAAAAACATTTAATAGGAGAAACTAGGTACTTTAGCTAAACTCATTAGCTTCTATACCATAGCTTTTGAATTAGGAATCTAGACTTATGTGCTTGTATAAATAGTCAACAACATTATCCGTTATCACCTCGTGACCATTGATATCTTTCAAAGATTTGATGTTAGGTTAGTGGCACTTCCTATTATAATGAAACTAAAATTCAGCATCCATAGATTCCCCATGGAATTAGGTATCTATTTTCCCTTTCACCTCATAAAGACCACTCTTAGAGTCCAACATTAAAATCACCCATTTTCTCCCAATCATATGCCATTAATATTCTAGCTCTCTAACCCTAACTATAACTTATTAATTTTGTATGCTTGATGTCTATGACCCCAGATTTTGTCCTTAGATCATGTCTTGATCCATGAGAACCATCCCTAAAGCAACAAACCTTTAAATAGCCAAAATATTGAACTCACAAACAAATATTCCCCATTCAAGGCACATGTGATGGCATGGAGGCCTACACATGGTTCATGAGCCCCTAGAGATAAATGTGATGTCTTAGGACCCTAGATTTTTGTCCCTAAACCATTGCATGGGCCCCAAGAGCCATCCTTGGCGCATTAATCCTTAAATCAAGACCATATCCCAATTGTAAGATGAACATTTTGTATGTAGGGCCAATGTGATATTTTGGGCCACTACATGTGGACAATGAGACCTAGAGGAAATCGATATGCCCTTTGATACTATATTTTGACCCTGGGCCATAGCAGAGGCCCCAAGAACCATCCTTTGTGTTGTTAACCTTAGAATGGCCACCATATCCTCCTTGCAACCCAAATATTCCATATATAAGGAATATGTGATTGCTTGGGGTCGTATGCATGGCATGCGACCCTAAAAGGAAAATTTTATGGTTGAATACACTATATTTTCTCATTATACCATGGCTTGGGCCATGAGAACCATCCCTCATGTGCAAAACCTAGAAATTACTACCAAATATTACTCAAACATCCACGGTCTCCTATGCACAACTTGTGTAGTGAATCAAGACACCATTCATGGCCTATCAAGTATCGAGAAAAATATCATGGCCTAATGCCTTAGAGGTTTTCTTCATATCATGTTATTTTACTTTGGATCCATCCATAGTGAACCAAACCTTGAAATGGATGCCATATTAAACTCGTGCACCAAAGATTCCCTATTTAGATCGCATGTGATGTACATGGTGTTAGTGCGTAAAATTGTGCTCTTAAAATTTTTAAGCACCTTCCTCATTTCATGCTCGCTTTTATTTTCCTAGGTCTTTTTCTAATTGTCATAATCTTCAAATGCCTCATCAAGCCCTAATAAGATTTCATTTGATCCATTTTTAACCCATGAACTCTATGGTCTCTGTCTTCTGACTTGCTTTTTTTAGCTTAAAATCCTATTTTTGTGCCTCTTTATATTTTCAAATAAAAAACTATATTTTTATTTGTAAATTTTACCAAAAAGTGGTGTGTGCTTAAGTGTCAACTTATAATCCTAATCCTAAGTCACACTACATATCAAACTAATTCATATGCCAAAGAACACATTCAACACAAGCCTGATCCTTTTCCACTTGTCTCATCGAATATGCTATGAGAGCATTAGCGTATATAAAGACAACAATCTTTGTTCCCCCGAGACATATGGGATATGTTCCATGAGTCATTTTTTTAAAATAAATTATAGGCTTCCAGGTGCCAAGTGATTGAGAAGGTGTTGAAGAACTAAGTGAAGTCACATATATATGATGATGTTCCCAAGTTCTCTCCCATTCCACCATTTTCATGCATGGATGTGCAGAGGGGAGCACGCTACGGATTTCACAGTACGCTGCCAAAATTCTTGGGCACTGCATTTTATACACGGGCGCTACCCAATCTCCCGGGTGCTGTGAATTCCATGGGCGCTACCCAATCTCCTGTGTGCTGCCAAATATCCTGAATAGGAAACACAAACAGGCGCTTCGTAATTTCTGGCAGACGCTACCTAATTTCTGGCAGAGACAGATTCTTACACAGAGACGCACTAGAGTGGTACACAGAGACGCACTAGAGTAGCGCTACCTACAAGTACCAGGAATATAGGGGGGCCTGAATTATCATCTTAGTGAATGGTTGATGATGTGGAAGATAGACAGAGATAACAGTTGATAGAATGATGACAGTTACAAGAATTAAAAGACACTTGGCACATATGGTGATGCGCAACAACAGAAGATCAAGTTAGTTCAATGTTGGTTGTATCAGTGGCCAACATTTTCCATTTTTGTAGCAGTTTGTTAATAGTCGTTAGCCTAGGTGTTTGATTAATAGTTGTTGTTGGAGAATCCAAGGAGGGGAAGGGCCATCTCACACCTCCATATGATTCCTTTCCTTTTCTATTATAAATCCATGTTCCAATTGAGAATGAGGGGTTTGAATGGTTGAGTTGAGGCTCCCAGATTGTAATTTTCTTTGACTGAGTAAATTGTACTCTGGTTTT
The DNA here is from genome assembly GCA_010110895.2 of Picea sitchensis. NCBI lineage: Eukaryota > Viridiplantae > Streptophyta > Pinopsida > Pinales > Pinaceae > Picea > Picea sitchensis. The sequence goes on from SNQJ01S0030078.1 coordinate 87,906, forward strand.
GTACTGGACCTGAGAATTTTTTATTAATGGAAGTCAACTTCTCTTCATTTTMTTATTTCTTCTTACTCTGAATGCTCATTAATGGAGGATCCTTGTGAGATGTTATAGATGTATTATAATGGATGTTTGATTACGATGTTACTGTAAATGTTTTCAGGGTTTTAAAGTTTAGCTTCAAGAGGATCTTGTGACTGATCTTTTTCTTCACCTAGATGCTAGAAGGCCTGATGCTTATAGAAGACTTGTTCATTCTTCTCACCAAGTCTTCCCTCTACTCATATTTATCCTTAAACAATTGAATGAATCTAATCAAGACCTCATTTTCTTATGCATGCTAGCCCAGATTTCTAAGTTAAAACCTTATTATTTTGATTCATGTCCATTTGACCTTTAAAAAAAAAAAATCATTTACATTTACAAATTTTTTGATGTTACCAAGATCACTTGATTATAGTCTAGGGTGACTTTTGGAGTGATAACATAAATGGCGTCATTGTCAGGGACCGATTTGAACGAAAGTGAAGCTAGTTCCCTGGGAAGAATGACATAGATCCAGCTCTTGATGGTAGACAAGAGAGGGATACAAAAAAATGACTGTAATCATCTAACTGGAGACTCCATGAAGATGAACCTGTTGGAAGACTCCACTGTGGGAACAAGCTTAGATAGAAATGGAAGGCAGAGGCAAGTTCAGGTATCAAGTTCTAAATTTATTTCTGGAACGTGTGCTCTTTATCCTTCATTCTTTCTTGAATTTCCTTGCACACATTAGGAGAATCATAATCTGCTTTGTATACTCTAAATACCACCAGCCTTGTCTTGCATATTCCTTTTTCAAAAAAGTAGATTTACCCCATTCCCATGTCATTGATGTTAAGAATATCCCTCCACTTCAAACACCTGAAGAAGATAAGGTTCATAAACACTTTTTTAATCAGTATGAACCTTACGATTCTCTCCCTTATCCATATTTCAAAGTTGATTTATTACCTTCTACCATTCCCTCTGTTGTTAAAAACCAGCCTGTTGAAATTCAGCATGCACCAAATGATTATTGTCCTTTTGCAAATAATAAAACTGATTCAGTTCAGTCTGCCAACTCATCTGACCTTTACCAACAACCTTCTAGTGTTCAACATCCCACTGACTTCCAGTTTAAGGTTTGGGGAAAGATGTTTGGACCTCTAAAGTTGCCATCCTTTCTTCATCCTTACCCTTTCGGATTTGTAGACTACCTACCCACTTTTTCTGGAGAAGATAACATTACAGGAGATGATCATATGTCAGCCTTTCAAGACTTCATTGATAATCTAGAAATCTTGCATGAAGATATTATCATGAGGCTTTTCTCTAAATATTTGATTGGAGATGTTGTCTTATGGTTCAAGAATATGGAAGTTGCTTCCATTGGTTCATGGGATGAACTATATGACACCTTTTTAAAATACTGGGGAGAGAGAAATTTGTTTTATCAGTACCTAAATGAGTTCACTACTTTGAGAAGGGGGGGAAATGAAGTTATGTTTGTTTTTAATCGAAGGTTTTACATCTTGTATTGCAGCATGCCCCTAGAAATTAAACCTTCAAAGACTATTTCCATGGTGTATTACATAATGTCTCAATATTCTAACCTTGTTTTGTATCTTAGGGAAAGAAAATCTACATCTTTATCACAGTTACTCATGGATGTCATGGAAGTGGAGGAGAACCTATGAGCTTGTGGTAGGATTCAAAGTCAACATCATGTCAGCTATGAACATGAGGCAGATTTTATTTGCTATCCCTATGAAGAAAAGATAGTGGATGATTTGGTCCTCGAAGCATGTATCTTTGACAACCTTTCCTCTGAGGAAGTCACTGTCTCAAACATTGACCAAGATCATCTTGTTGTTGACAAGCACTTTTGTAGTGAATATTTTGCTATTAGAGAGCATCCTGAAACAAGACATTATAAATGTCAAGAGTCAAAGGTTTGTTATGGAAAACCTATTTTTGATGGAAATACCAATGATGGTGATGAACATAATTTTTCTATGATTTGTTTGGAACCTCTTAGCACTATTCATGTATATGATGATTATGATCCTGATCCTTGTAAATTCTATGGAGATGTTGAAAGGGATTTTCATATAAATCTAGTCTCTTATCCATCACCAACAAATGAACAACCCTATCTTAATAAGAACCATGTGTATGAGCAGCAGAATATCCCCACGGTATATGCAGATATCATCAGCCATCAACCAACAGGTGGTTCTGGAGTTATGAAACAACTATTCAACCCACAAATGCCTGTGTCTGTCATTCAATCAAGTATGTCTGCAGAAAACATCACACAAACTGTCAGCAGCTTTGAAACAATGAAGGTAACCTTTCATAAATTAATCAGTCATTGCTTTTAGTTTCATGACCCTGTCAATGAGTACATAGAGTTACACTTTTCAAATGCTTTGGAGCATGCAAAATTGATCTTTTTATCAGCATGTCTGGGTGAGTATGGTTTCTTGGATGAATTTTCATCATTGTTTTTACATTTCAAACATCAATTGTTGATCAGTGACAGAGATGAGGTTTCTTCAATTTTAAAATTGCTTGAATGGTTGTTATGGAAGGCAACATTTACCTAACCAATTACAGAGCTGGTTAGAGTAGAGTAGGTTAGGAAATAAGCTCACTTCCCGAGCATTTATTTTCTTCTAGTTTGCAGCAGAAATATCAGTCAGCTTGTGTGAATAAAGGCTAGTTTTGAAGGTATACAAAGATCATTTGCACGGGTCTTGAGAGTTTTCAGAGATTGGTTTCACAGGCCAGATGACTCCATAGCCCAACAGATAAGGAAAATGGAACTACTAGGTTATTGGAGCCTCACAGGGAGGTCTCCATCCCAGTTGGAGCCAAATGTCAGTGCGTAAAATTGTGCTCTTAAAATTTTTAAGCGCCTTCATCATTTCATGCTCGCTTTTCTTTTCCTGGGTCTTTTTCTAATTGTCATAATATTCAAATGCTTCATCAAGCCCTGATAATATTTCATTTGTTCCCTTTTTAACCCATGAACTCTATGGTCTTTGTCTTCTGACCTTCTTTTTTTAGCCTAATTCCTATTTTTGTGCCTCTTTATATTTTCAAATAAAAAACTATATTTTTATTTGTAAATTTTACCAAAAAGTGGTGTGTGCTTGAGTGTCAACTTCTAATCCTAATCCTAAGTCACACTACATATCAAACTAATTCAAATGCCAAAGAACACATTCAACACAAGCCCGATTCTTTTCCACTTGTCTCATCGAATATGCTATGAGAGCATTGGTGTATATAAAGACAACAATCTATGTTCCCCCGAGACATATGGGATATGTTCCATGAGTCGTTTTTTAAAATAAATTACAGGTTGCCAGGTGCTAAGTGATTGAGCAGGTGTTGAAGAACTAAGTGAAGTCACCATATATATGATGATGCTCCCAATTTCTTGCCCATTCCATCGTTTGCATGCATGGATTTGCAGAGGGGATCGTGCCACGGATTTCACAGTACGTTGCCAAAATTCCTGGGCTCTGTGTTTTCTACACGAGCGCTACACAATCTCCTGGGCGCTACGAATTCCACGAGCGCTACCCAATATCCTATGTGCTTCCAAATCTCCTGAACATGAAACACAGATAGGCGCTACCTAATTTTTGGCAGGCACTACCTAATTTTTGGCAGAGACGGATTCTACACAGAGACGCACTAGAGTGGCGCTACCTACAGGTACCAGGAATATAGTGGGGAAGAATTATCATTTTAGTGAATGGTTGATGATGTGGAAGATAGATAGAGATAACAGATGATAGCATGATGACATATGCAAGCATTAAAATACACTTGGCACATATGGAGATGTGCAACAACAGAAGATCAAGTTAGTTCGATGTTGGTTGGATCAGTGGCCAACATTTTCCATTTTTGTAGCAGTTTGTTAATAGTTGTTAGCCTAGGTGTTTGATTAACAGTTGTTGTTGGAGAATCCGAGGAGGGGAAGGGCCATCTCACACCTCCAGCCGTTTCCTTTCCTTTTCTATTATAAATCCATGTTCCAATTGAGAATGAGGGGTTCGAATAGTTGAGCTAAGGCTCCCAAATTGTAATTTTCTTTGACTGAGTAAACTGTACTCTGGTTTTGTACTGGACCTGAGAATTTTTTATTAATGGAAGTCGGCTTCTTTTCATTTTATTATTTCTTCTTACTCTGAATTCTCATTAATCGAGGATCCTTGTCAGATGTTCTAGTTGTATTATAAAGGATGTTTGATTATGATGATATTGTAAATGTTTTCAGGATTTTAAAGTTTAGTTTCAAGAGGATCTTGTGACTGATCTTTTTCTTCACCTAGATGCTAGAAGGCCTAATGCTTATAGTAGACTTGTTCATTCTTCTCACCAAGTCTTCCCTCTACTCATATTTATCCTTAAACAATTGACTAAAGCTAATCAAGACCTCTTTTGTGTGTGCATGTTAGCCCAGATTTCTGAGTTTAAACCTTATTATTTTGAGTCTTGTCCATTTGACCTTTAAAAAAAAAAGCATTTACATTTACAAATCTTTTGATGTTACCAAGCTCACCTGATTACAGTCTAGGGTGCTTTTGGAGTGATAACACATGGGTCCTACACATGACCCGTGAGCCTTATTATGACCTAATACCTTTGATTTTGGCCTTTGACCATGGAAAAGTATTCAAACCATCCCTAACATGTCAAACCTTAAATGGCCCATGAACCTCAAAAGTGAATGTTATGGTCTTAGACCTCGAATTTTAGCCCTAAATCATGGCCTAGGTTATGACAACCATCCCTAGTGTGTCAAATACTGAAATGGCCACCCTATCTTGATCATAAGAAAAGAAATTCCCTATGTGGGGCATAAGTTATGTGTTAGATAATGAATATACCCAACCTTAACTTAAATAGAAAACTAAAACATAACATATTCAAGTTAAACACATCATATTTAATAGATCTATAGTCTAAACAACATAGTCATTGCATAAGCTAGTTGCATCATTCAATGATTCAATCCCTTAAGCCCAAAACATTCTCAATAGC